>VZTA01028188.1:459076-499295 GCA_013398855.1 Mohoua ochrocephala | reverse complement strand
TTTTTTTTTGTCAGCATGAACATAGTATAGTGCTTGTTGCTGTCTTGTCACATTTTGGGACAGATAAGTATTCTGTTTTCTGTGCTGTCTGCTCTTTCTAAACCACCAGGCTCTCTTTTCCTAACTCTGCTTTTAATTTTATAAATTTAGTACGAGTCCAGTGTTAACTCTTCTGCCATTCTAATGCCTGTGATGCCCCTTTTAAAGTAGTGGAGAAAACAGTCTTTCCAAAGTTAATTTGTTAAATAGGGTGTAAATTTTGATGATATCTTTTACTTTATTTATAAATATTTCAGTAGCATTAAATTCCTCTACTGTGTTGTGCGAAATGCAATGTCAAACTGACAAAGTAGTGCTGTGCAAAGTGATCTGTGAAATGCATTAGCAGCACTCAGTATCTGTTTAAATAATAGGCTTGTGAGAAGAATGGGGTAACACCACAGAAATGTTTTCAGTTGCTGCCTGTCTTGGATTTACTGATATTCTGTCAGAATTTTAGGATCTCTGTTTTTCTAATTATTGGAAATGTGTCATTTTCTGGGATGTCTGTGTCTAGAAAGAGTACAATGGAGTAAAAGGTTACCTTTTCTGAGGAAAAACTAATCTGAAGAGCTTCTGTGTTCTGTTTCTCCAATCTGCTTTAATGAATTCAAGACCTCTATTATAAGTGTGAACTCAAAAGCTACTCCTTAATTTGGTATCTAGACTCTGTCTATTGAAATCATTTTCTGTGAATGTATGCAGAGTGCAGAATTCTTGATCTTATGTTGAAACTGACTCAGCTATAAGGTGTCCTGGGGCTTGTAGGGTTGAGAGATGTTTGAGTACAGCTTGTGGAATTTTCTGCTTCTGTAGAGCATTGCTGAGGTTTTAAGATGTAGAGCAGAAGGGATGTTCTTATGTTTTATGTATAAAAGCATCTATACCACACACTCCTGCATGATTTACACTTTCTGGGGCCAAAGCCACTTGTGCAAATCAGAGTAAAAGCAACAAACCACAATCTCCTAAATTCAAATGTGGTTTTGGTGGTCTTACCTATGCTAATTTCGTGCAGATTTTGCTTGTTGAAGGCATTAAATTTTAAAGGAGCAGCTTGACTTCGGTTGGGTTTCCTTTTGCTTAGCTTGCAAAAGGTGGAGGTCTGGGCAGTGATTGTTTGGCCAGCAGAACTTGCATGTAGCTTACAGCATTGGCTGTGCCTTGGTTGGTGTTACTGTTAGTGCTGGTAACCAGCCTGATGCCATGTATCCTAATGACATCTTTTGAAGTAATTTTTGATATAAAAATGCAATAGTGTAGGGGGAAAATCCCTTAAAGCTAGGCTTATCTTTCCTTGTCCCTTCACTTTCCCCTGCCCTCAGTTGAATTGATTCCTGCATTCCCTTTGGGGAATTAAAAAGTAATTTCTAATAGGGATATTGGAGCAGTTTGGAATTCTAATTGCAGATTTCTAATTAGTTTCACAGTTTTGACCATTTCTTTAGCAAACTGTGTTTTGAGACTCACAGATCTGAGTCCTGACTTCTTGGGTTGCCTAAGAAAATGAGGAGTATGTGTGATGGGAATGTACAGCAGAGTTGCTTTTCTCAGTATAAAGAAATTATCATTAAAACACTTCCTGCTGCCAAGATCAAGCAATAAAGACTTGATCAGAAAAAAGTTTGGGGAAGCAAATTCTGTCTCTCCCTCTTCTGGATGTCTTGGTGGTAAGGGGAAAGTATTGCAGCTTCTAAGTGAAGTAAGAGGATGCCACATTGTGGCATTTTCAGCTCTGCCCCGCTGCTTTGTCTAGCAAAGGTGTTGAAGTGCGAGAGGAAACCTCGGGTGGTTTGCTTCAGGTTTGAATGCTCAAGTAGCAGATCTTGGTCATTTTGGATTTCTTTGATCTCTTCTGAAGTTTTAATTTGTCCTTTTAAATACTAATAATTTTTAAAGCTTCTTATAGTTTTGAAGAAACCTGTTGTTCCCTCTAGGGCTTGGGTTGGAGCTTTAGGTGTGTATACCATCTCTGCTGTGGCTACAGGAGTTTGAAATGCGGAGATTCAGTCCTTGGTATAGATACTCGTTTTTTAAGTGTGTTTCATTCTACATGTTTTAAGTAAGCCTCCAAAGAACATATGCTTGCTATTTCTTATGCAAGGTAAAATTCTTTCAACCTTTATGATGTGGATCACTAGGATGTACTTTATCTGTGCTATCTCCTTTGCAGAGCAGTTAAAAAGTGCACCCCCATTCATGATACTCCACTGCACCTGTGCTTGTGACCTGTCCCTTGTTTGATACAAATTTCTCCACATTTTTTACTGAGTGCAAATAGTTTGAATTATTTCTTTCTTGCTTTTGTCATACAAATATAAGCTGCTTTCGTTTTTCTCACTTGCCACTACTGTGGTGACTCTAAGTTTGTAAAGCAACCAACTCTTTTGGTGCTTATGCATTTAAAGTTTGTTGCTTCAACCATTTGCATAGGGCAGTTTGCAGGTGTTAATTACTGCAGTGTTGCATGGGATGGTTTGCATGGAAACTTTGCAATACACTTAATTTTTACAAATAGAAGCACCAGCGGTAGTCTTAAAACACTGCAAAAACTTTGCGTCTGTTGAACCAAAGCAAATTTTGAAGTTGGAAACATCAGTTGCTGGACAGCAATAATGATACTTATAAATTGCAAACAGATTGTAAATGATCTCTTCTAATATCGTGTATTTCTACTCTACAAAGTTATAGTGAAATGAAGAATACTCATCAATTTTTTTATTTTCAAGTTGCAATCTAAATGAACTGCTTCTATGTTTTCCAGACTACATTTTGTAAGATGAAGAACAGAAAGCAATGCATTCAAGATACTGAGGATCAAACGCACGAAGGCATGGAAGGTAAAGTTTGTGTGTGTGAAAATATTGAAGCATATTATTCAGGTTCAAGCTGTGAAGGTCTGATTTTTTTCATTTGCTCTCTCAATTAGTATGCTGCTTGTTTTGAAAGAAGTTGTGTAAACATCACCACTATCTCATAATATTTGGCTTTGACCAGTGAGGTCCCCACATAATTTCCTGTCTCTTCTCTTGTTTTTACTTGTTAACTTCTAGTAGCAAAACAAAAATGTTGATAGCAATTGCTATTCAGAGAAAATGATTAATTCAGAGTAAAATTTCTTGAAGAGGAGTTCATACAATTTTGTATTCTGAAAACACTTTCTAACTCTTAACAAAATCGGGAGCATTTTTTATTTAATGTACATGATTGGGTAAATATTTGAAGGTATTCAGATTAGGATAATTCTAAGACAGAAAAACTAAAATAAAGGTAGACCATGTGTATATAAGATAATGACTATAGAATATGCTGGTGTAATTTATGTCATGGAGAGAGTGCAAACACACAAGGAGAAAGAACTTAGGGGAATAATGTCTAAATGACTACATAACCAGTAGGAAACACTGTGATGCCTGCTTTATTGAAATATCCTTGTAATTAACTTTCCTTTGTTTTAATGGCAAATACTGGTACAGTAGTGTATGAAATAAGTTGCATAGCTTTTTTTCACCTGAAACACAGTTTTCTGTAGTTACAAGTAAGTTGAATTCAAGCTTTCAGGTCTAATGCAGCCAAGAAGCTGGCCAGAGAAGCACTTGAAAATGTATCTTCTTTATTGTTCACATCTAGAAGGACATTGTTTCAAAAACTGTCAAAACTTCTAAGTGTCAGTGTTAATAACACCAGGTGAAGAAAACGAGGAAAGCTGTTCCTGCTCTACTTTACTGTACGATGGCAACACGTGCCCCATCTGTCTGAACTGCCTTCTAGAACAAGAGATTGGGTTTCCTGAGAACTGCAGTCATACCTTCTGCATGACTTGTATTCTTAAATGGGCTGAGGTAAGACTGAGCACCAAGGTGTGTGTTTATTTTTCAGTAAAATCTATTCCTTCTAATACCTACAGATGTCTTTTAAAGAAAGTTACAGATTTTGGCTTTGCACAGAAGTGTCCAATGACCAATTTGTAAATAGATTTTGGAAAACTTTCTTCTTAATGCGTTAAAGTATTTTGTGTTTTCTTTCACTAAACTATCTTACTCTAGTAACTAATGGTTACTAGAGATTAGGGATAAGTAAACCGATTGGTGTTGGCTGTTTGGAAGATCAGACAATGTTATGTACATGCTATAATATTGCATTGTTAGTAGCTTAATCTTGCTTTGTGATAACCCTTAGGCTGTTTGTCATAGTATCAATTCAGGGCTGGTACCAATATGTATTCATGTTAGTCTACAAAATGAGTGATACAACCTCCGTTTTCTAACTGTAAAGAGAATTCAGCTAAAAGCTTTACCACTGTTCTGAAAAAAGATTCATTTTAATGATGTCTGTTGTTTGTTCTATGTCAATAACTTTGTAGATAGTTCTGGAACCTTAAAGAAAAATGACTCAGTGAACAAATCCTTGATGACCTTGTTCTATTTAGCCCCTTTTCCCTCATCTATGTCATGCAATCATTGCATTAAGTCCGGTGTCTTTACCTTTCCTGTAACTTTTTCAATTATCAGTATGAAACACTAAGTTAATATTGCTTTGTACTGGGATGAGTGGGAGTTGCTGCCTTTTGTCCTGCTTCTGTGCACTTGAATTAGTTTCTCATTTTAGTGAGACCACTGTTTGGTTTCTTTGCCATATCATTCTTTTGAAGTAAATGATGATTTTGGTTGCAGTATTCCCTTTAGAAGGTTGGTATCACTTGTATGTATGTATATATGCATTATGCTTATTCTTGCTATATTTTTAACCTTAGTTTTTGTGCTATTTATTACTGAAGGCCAATGGTAACATAATTTTCTGAAGAATTTATATGAAATTCAGAGTATTAAAGGAAGGTTATTACATGAAAATTGCTTTAGATTTACAAACCAGAAAATAAACAAAGTTTCCTGTTGCCAGATTTTCTGTTATGCATTTCATTCATTGGAGCAATTTTGTTTGTAAGGGAAGAGGAAATTCTCACCTGCAATTTTACCCTGAGTGACTTAGCTGGTTGCTATAATGACAGCTGAAAAGCATTAAACAGTGACATTCACAGGGAGGCAGTACAGTATATTGGCTTGCTGCTGGATGTGAGTTTGTTCACATTGTCTAACAGATGCTTTTAAGCCCAATGAGGAAGAGAAATTTTCTTGTTCTAGAGGGGCAGATGATTGATATGACATTTTTCTTGTCACATCAATTTTATTTTTTGTGGTCTGAAGTGCTATTCAAATAGAATAAAAGCAACTTCTCTTAAGAGTTGACAGGTAAAGTAGATGTGATGCCATAAAAAAGATGTGGGGATGTTTCTAAAGCTACACAAGACTGCTGCTGCTTTTCATTAGTGACATCAGGTAGATAAAACCAGCCAAGACTTCCTTTTCTGAGGTTACTTGACAGTCAAGCCCGTTGAGTTCATGGAACTCCACTGCCTAATCTAGTAGTTTTAATTAAAAGCAAAGTGGCAAAAGAAGCGTTGAAAACTGACAGTTCAGAGGCTTCAGCCGTGAGAAGCAGATGAGGTTTTATAGATCGGAATGATAGAAACATGATAAGCATGTCACCATTTAAAACATGCTGATGCCATGTGCTTTTTGCCTGTTACTAATATGTAGCAACTGAATGTGTTCTTTTTTGAGAGGTGTTGCATAAGAGTTAGCTTTCTCTGGTTCTTGGTTGATCATAACGATAATTTAAGTCATTCTGAGTAGTGAAGATGTAATAAAGATATAAAAATTAGCTGCTGTTTAAAAAATACACTGCCTGATTTTGGGTAAAGATTAAGTATTTTTGGAGGGTATAAACAAATTGCTTTTAGAAATGGTGTTTTCCTATTTAAGTGCTGGAGAAAAACAAAATTGAGAATAAAATTATTGAATGAAATCTTTAAAAAAAAAAAGACTAATATTCACATTGTGTGACATGTTCTTTTGTGTATCTTCAGTTGTGCTCCATACACTTAGAGGCTTTGCAAGCAGTCTGTGTTCAAGTTGGATATTTCCTTTATTTTTCTGTATTGCATCTGGACTTCAGAATATAACAGGAGAACTTTAAACTGTTGTTTTCAAATTGTACATAATTGTTGTTCTCCTGAGAGTTTATGGCTTTTGTGTATAACTGTGTAGACTCTAATCAAAACCAGGGTAGTTTAGGCAGAAGGTAGGAGTTTTACTGTTCTGCTCTCTCTTCAATCTACAGGAGATTTTCAACATTGCAGTCAAGTGTCCTGTACCAGCAGGTCTTCTGTCTGAAAGCAGCAGCCATAACACTTTGAGCAGCTTGCTTTTTAAGAAGTGAGAGAGAGAATATAGATTAAAAAAACCCCGAACACTTAAAAGCAATAAGTAATAAAAGCAGTATATAAAAATTGCCTTTATTCCAAAGGCTAAAGAGGGGTAGGAAACTTGCCACGGAACAGGTCTAGTACTTTAGATCCTGTTGGCTAAATCCGAACATTTAGTTTCAGAATTAAGTAGCATTACAGTTGAGTCCGTGCTGTATTTTCTTTCCCTTTGAAGAAAGGTGTCTAACTCCTAAAAGAAAAGTGGGGGGCAGACCAAGAATCCCCACAAAGGAGTTAATCTTCAGAGTAACTCTTTAATATGTCCCTTGAATTGTTCTGCTCTCTTTGGCTGTGTTAGTTGTGGCATTTGAGAGCATTGCTATGCACAAAATTCAGTTGCCTATACTATTAAAGTCTTCTATACTATTAGGCTGTCAACTTGTGTGCCTTTGGCCATACAAATCAGTGCTCTCCCAGTCACTGCTGGGCAGCGCTGGGCTGGCAGACTGCTGGGGGCTGTTTTCAGTAGGAGCACGAAGATTAACATAAATATCCGTCATCCTGTGCCAGCTGTCAACCACTTCTGTAAACCAACACGGAGTAATTTACTAATGAAGACTTTCGAGCTTGAGGCTTTGCATTTCAGTGAGTCTGTGCTGGAAGATCATAAAAAGTAAAAGGTGCTAAATCGGGAGCTGAGGTTACTGGGCACACCCTTCAGTGAGAATGTGGAAGGACAGTGTAAGTGAAGGGTTGCTTTCAGTGTAAAGAACGTCTGTGTGATAACATCATTCTGGCCACCTAAAAAAAAGGAGAAGGGTGTAGCCAACAACAAAAATCCCCTGTCTTGTACTGATGGTCTTCAAGCGCCATCAGTAATGTTGTTACACCAAAGGAAGCAATTACATTAACGTGTTTCTGTTGTCTGTAATACTATTAGTATATTAAAACTAGTTGGGTCAAAATTTTTTAAAATTTTTTTCTGATAAACTTGTATTTTGTATTTTCATTGGTAAGCACATGTTTTAGTTTATAATAATTGATTCTGAAAGGATTTAAGTAAAACTGATGCAAAGGAAAGTTAACTAGGCTTCTGTGGTAAACACGCACAAAGTAGTTAACACCACGTCAGCTAAGAAACTGCTTTAGCAGCAGTAGTGTCTTGCCTGTACGAATTAGAGAAAAATCTCTACCTTTTTTTTTTTTCTTTGCTATTCAAAGAAAACAATCTTAGCAACAATAAATATTTACTTTACTGTAGGCTTTTTAACTTCCTTTCTGTTCTTCAGAGTGCTAATAAATGTACCGGAGATTTCTATCTCTGTTCTTCTATTAATTCCTTTTATGAACCATCATGAGAGAAGAGTGTTAAAGAAAAGATTCAGTGTGTTGTCTGCATTATTACAATGTTTGTGTAACAGACATTGATTTCAGTGACCCTCACCTACCAAGCTTATTTATCTCATGCTCTGGTCCTGGTTTCCCTCATTAATTTTTCCTCATCTGGAGAGTTTGAAAGTGGAGTATGTATAGTCATAAATTCTCCAAAGCGTTGAGGCATATTCAGGTAGGCCCTGTACAGGATCTGTGGCTGACCATAAAACGAAGCAGGTGGCACAAAGAGCTGTCTTGCATTATGTTTCTAGTGGATGTTCTTAGGTGTTTTGTTCATAGCTTTTGATGTTCAGTTCTTAGAGCAGTTGTTGGCTTTATGCTCATCCAAGGTTTGGATCATTGAGTACGCAGAGTATACTACTGCACAAGTATATTCTTCTGAGGGTAAGGAGAGTTACCTGTCTGATAACTGGGATTCTTAATGCGTGTTCTTTCTGATCTGGATTCCTTTTTTTCTAGAGGATATAGGAAGGAATCAGCTTATGTGGCGACAATCTCCACAGTGATCTGCAGTACAGAGCGCTGTGGGCAAGATGAAGATGGCACTAATGAACCAAGCATAGATTGTGTTCAAAGAAACACAACCTAAAACCCCAAAAATAACAGTGGAAAAAACCTTATTGTTCAAGTGCACCCAAAGTGATCTATATGTAGACAGTTCATCTCATAAGTGATGTTCAGAAAAACTGTACTAATCAAATTGTTTCAGAAAAGTGTAGATTTTAGATACCTTTTTGCAAATTACGTTTGCTTTGTAGTATACAGTTGTTCTTGGCTATTTCTCTGCTTAAGCAGGGGAGCTGGGCAAGATGATGTCCAGAGGTCTCTTCCAACATCAACCACTTTGTGATTTTGCAAGTACATTCATGTAGCAACTTACGAATACCAAGGCTGTTTAAGTGCAGTGCAAAAGTCTGAGTGGTTTTCATTTTACTCCAGTTCTTCCAATAATGTCAATACAATGGGACTTAATTTGTCAACACTTTTTGGCAATTTTGTATTGGAACTTAAGAACTAGCCAACTGTGTCATGTAGGTTGAGAGAAGAGAGCTGTTTAGATTTGTAACTACGGAGTCTGCTGATTAGGTGTTAAAACTCTATTCTCTGTTCTTTTGCACTCTGTATCATTACTATTCATCAGTGATTTTTTCCCCCCAAAAAAGACTCTTGTCAGAAATAATGCTTTCCTAAAGCATAACTATAAAACCTTTAAATGTATTTGCTTTTTAAAACTAGACTGAAAAAAATCCTAATCATAATTTTTTACGTGCTTCTAGAAAACAGCATTTTCTGATGTCTGCCTTCTTTCATCAAAATGCAGAGAGGGTATTTCTCACTACATGTGGTGTAATGGTCTCCCTGTTCACTGAAGCTGGAGGTGGAATTGTGGGCTTTTTACTGTACTGTTATTACAAGATGAAGTAAAATATATGGACGTTGCTTTAACTGTCTAAATCTCACGTTTAAGCCTGAATTTAGTTATGAAAATATGGTATTATTTGTGTTTGACGGGTTATCTAAGAGTGCAGGATCATGTTTCTTTTTGAATCAGCTTTTCAATACAAAATTTGGAGAAGAGACTTTATTATGAGCCACTTGAAGAAAAAAAAATTCGAGGGAGGGCTTTACTGCAGCAACTTGGAATTCTGTACTCGCATCTTGTTACTTGTTATGAAACCTCATAGCATGGAACTTGATGAGATAGGGATATCTGTCAAAGTTATTTTATCAGCCAAATATTTTTTGGGGTTAGCTTGCACCTATTTGTGTAGCTTTCTGAAAATTCTTAGCTGGAATATAGTAACTGCTTCAGCCCTTTGTCTACCTCACTTTGTTCAAATGCTGTTTGAAATGATGCAGTTAAAATAGGGGACAATTGCTCCTCGAGTTTAGAGATCAGAGTTCTGTGTTGCTCTAGCAGTTACACGAATATAGAAATGAAGGTATGCCCGTGGAGCTAAAGTAAGATTTTTCTAGAGGGTCATAAAAACCAAATAAAAAACAATATTTTTTTTTTAAAAAATCTGAAAACCAAACACATTACTCATGGATAACTTTTCGGGGCTTGCAGATTTTTGTGAATACTTATGTATTTTATGAAGTGAATGCTTCAGATATCACAGGATGAGTGAAAGAATGAATCACTGTGGAGTTATCAGATTTGACATGAAAACTCTCAATAGTTTCATGTGGAGAATAAAACAATCAAAGACATTTTAAAGTGTGCTGAGCTACTAGTCTGTGTTTTTCCAAGGAAAGAACTGTTGGGAAGCAAAGCAAAGCAGGCCACTAATACCAGCAGTGAGGTTCTAATGATATTGATGATTACATTAAATACTGCATGTTCTGATTTTTAAAGCTATGTTAAAGAAAGGTATTGTATGAATCTGTGGTTCTTCTAAGGTCATGATATATGTCACATACCTTCTCCCTTGTGCACAATAAAAGTGGTAGGTGCTCCTCGGACTTGTTCCAACTCAGCATCTTCTTTCTTGTTTTAAATGTTTTTCATCAAAAAGTACAGTGTACATTCACTATTACTTACAATGCTCCCTGAACAGAAACCTCAGAAGAGTGGAATTACTAACCTGCCTTTGATGAAAGAAGACTCAACACCTTTGTTAATGAACCATGTTCTCAAAAAAGATGAGAGATGAGTTAAAGGCCATCACTCCTCATAACTGCTTGTGATGAATGTTGACTTTTTTTTTACTTTTTTTTAATCTTTATTCCTTTCTGTAGCACTGTAAATCCTGTCTTGCTGTTGGGAAAAGGGACAGGGGAAGTTTGGGGTTTTTTCTTCCATTTTAAAGGTTTGGTTTTATTTGTTAGCAGACAGGTGAGAGCTGATGCATGTTTAGACAGAAGTAACCTCTAGTTTCCCTCGAGGTACCCAACAATTGTGCTCTACCCGGGGGCTGGAGGTGTACGTGCAAATGTCCTGAGTTTACTAGAATTTCTCTTGTGATAATGTTGTCAGCTTACAGAAAACGCTAAGGCTACAAAAAGCCTGAGTAGGAGTGGAAAGAGCATCTGCTGTTTCTGAACATATCTGAACCTAATGGTAATTTTTGACTCTTCCAGTATGTTTTCCTCCCTCTCTACTACTGTATATAACTGTATTAAGTTGTTAAACATTTGTCCAGAAGAACTGAACATTGAACATCCTTCTAGTGGAGCAAAAACACTTGTTATTTGGATTGTTGCTAGTAACACTTAGTATTCTATGATCATTTATTGCAATGAATAAATGTAACTTACAGTGACTTAAACTTGGGAGGATAACTTGACATTCGTGTGTAAATCTAATGTAGGAAGAGGTTGTATTGGATAAACGTTTCAGCTAAGGTAGATCCTGAAACGAGAATAAAAATGGCTAAGAAAAATAACTTCCTCCTACCTATCTTTTACAATCTGGTATATCTAAGAATGAAAGTATGTACCTTGAAGTTTGCAGTGGGTTCAGAATCTACAGTGCATTACATGCTATCAAATATCCTGATGGAACATGGCACTACTGTGTTATTGTGGGTTAGCTTACCTTGACTGCAGGACAAAAACTGTCTTCATGATCTGAGTCCTTAGGGAGCTGGCTTAATTACCCAATATGCTTTTCTTATCTGGGGCCATGACACTGCAGAGAGCAATGATATCCCCCAAAAGAGGAAGTTTTTAGTTAGGATAAAATACCAGAACATCAAAGGATAGGTAATGGCTTTAACTTACATTCTTGTTCAACAACTTGTTCCCGAGACTACTCTTGAGGGGGGGTTTTTTGTTAGTTGGTGGGTTTGCTGGTTTTTTGGTTTTGTTTTGTTTTTTTTTTAAGTCAGTCTAATTGGGTTCTATCTACTTCAATTGAAATCAGAAGCTCAGAAACTTCCTGAATGCTCAATGTTTGGGAGCTGGTAGGTGAAAAAGAAGTTGAGCATTCTTTGGAATTGAGAAAAGAACAGAATTAACTGGAAAATTAGAAGCCCCAATGAAAAGACAAGAATGAAGCTCACCACTGAATTTTGGGGCAGAGTTCACATGCAGGTTTTTCATAGCTGCTTTTGCAATTCTAGTACTGCATCTTGCTTGCCTAGATACCCTCTAGCTCTCTAAAG
Source organism: Mohoua ochrocephala (assembly GCA_013398855.1). Lineage (NCBI taxonomy): Eukaryota > Metazoa > Chordata > Aves > Passeriformes > Acanthizidae > Mohoua > Mohoua ochrocephala. Next base: position 487,487 of record VZTA01028188.1, on the reverse strand, counting down.
TGCAGAAATTACATGCCTCTTCAGGGCATGCAATTCATATACTGGGTCTTGTTCAGTGAATGAATTAGGGCTGGAGACTGGGTGTGTATTTTGGGTTTTTATTTTGTTTTACAAGTGTTGAACTGAGCCTCTGAAGGCCCATGGAATTAAGGTGTTTGTGGAGGGTGTAATGATGACAAAACCTCCAAACCAAAAAAAGAACCATGCCCCCACAACAAACACATCTGGAATTAAAAGGAATAAAGAGTTCTCTCACAGCAAAAGTTAATATCCAATGTGGGTTTTTCCTAAAGCTGATCCACTACATGATCCACTTGGGTGGAGCTTCACTTGAAGTTTCCCATTTCCATGGTTAATAATGCGCTATTGTTCTCTGTGTTTATCTGATGTAGTGCAGCCTCAATAAGAGGGCATTTAGGTGATCAGGGAAAAACAACAAATTGCTATTTCCATCAAACAGCAGGGTAAAATAGCCTTCAGTTCCCTGTTCTTGAAAATTGATTTGTAAAACTGTAGATGTGTTACATGTGGAAATCTGTTGTCTCTGCTGACTGCAACAGAAGAGATGTGGTATAGTCAAATAGATAAGCAAGATGAGGAAGGTGTTGCCCTGTTTGCTTTTGGCCTTACCAGTTTTATGTTTTGGGGGATACACAGCCCAACACACTTTCTGTTGAAAATGAAATTAAGAAATAAAATGTTAGAACAATAGGAAATATAGAGGACATTGGCATATTGTCATGCTTTTCAGTGTGTTATCAATATTAGTCTTATATTGAATCCAAAGCAGCGTACCAGCTACTACAAAAAGATTAACTCCATCCCAGCCAAAATCAGGACATCTATTGGTATAAAATCAGTTACCTAAAAGGGATTAAAAAAAGAGAAAATGTAGGTAACTTGATGTAAAATGCTTTAAATGCTTTTCCTTTTTTAAACACGACTTCTGAGTTACATTCTTGTTTCCTTTAGATTTTTCCTGAAAGAGCAATCTGCTTCTATGAAACAAAACACTGAGTGTATGGATAATGTGTCTAAATGCATTCTTGTTGTGAACAAGTTGGGATTTTGTGTGCTTCTGTAAGCTACTATAATAGCGAAAAAAAGTATAGAAAATTAAGGCTTCTCTTAGCTCATTACAAAGTTTGTAATCAGAAAAATAATTTTTCAGACACAGGCTTCATGTCCCATTGATCGCAGACCATTTCAAGCAGTGTGCAGGCTGGATACATTAGATAAGCAGATAAAGGTACGTTCCAGACTTATTTTCTTAAATAACTTCAGTTGTAGGAAAGTCCAAGTTATGCTGCAACCTTTTCTTCATGTGTGTTGTGTTAAATAAGCTTTCCTAACAAAGTAATTACTGCTTTAATGTTTCTGTTACATATTTGAAGCTAGGAATTATTCTTAATTATTTTTTCAAAGCAAGTATTTACCATAGTAATAATAACCATAAAGCTGCTGTTGCTACTTTCTAGTGTCTTTGAGCATTCATGATATATCCAAGAATAGAAGTATGGTAATTGGTCTCAAAGTGGTTTTCAAACTAGGTTTTGTAAGCAACTGCTATACCAATTATCCTGCGATATTGCCCTTTTTTTTAGCTGAGGTGAATCTTCTATGTTCACAGCCTCCAGTTCCCAGACAAAAACACATGGAGGCAAGAGGAATCAATTAATGTTAAGCATTGTTTAACCCAAACCTGCGAATTTTTTTCAGCTTTCAATTCTTCTGAAAAATACTGATACAGAGAGTAGTTTATCAAGTATGAAAAAAACTCTTCTGCTAGGTGATCTTAAAAATGTATATAGAAAGATGCTGATAATTCTGTGTATGATTTGGAAATTTTGTGATGAAATTATGCTTGTAAGTAGTTCATAAGCTGCTGGTTTTGCACTTTATGACATTTAGAAAACAGGCTTCCACTACTCATTTCTTGTACTTCTTGAGGCCCAGGCGCAATCACCTGTAAAGGAGCTGTGCTGGCAACCACAGATGCTTCCTCCTCGTAGAAAACTGTGCTTGCATATTTTGTCTTCTTTGTTTCTGAAGAATCAAAGAAGCAGTTGAAATAGGATAAACTGAAGTTTATGCTTGGAAGAGTGTAAAGGCTGTATCAAAATATAGTTCGAGAGGTTGTCTGTTGATAGAACTGCAGTGTAAACAGGTGGGCAGAGAATAATGTCCCGCCCTGAAAAAGAGCCGCTGGAGCCACAGGGATAGATGGAATGTGTACCAAGATATGCAGACGCAGTGGTCAGCAGTGGAGCTTTCAGGAGACTGGCAGCTTTCTCTTTGTGATATTCAGAATTAGAATGCTGATATGTTAAGGGGTCGCATAAAAAGCCAAGTTTTGGGAATGAGGAAATACAAAGTTTCTAATGCAAACAGTTGCAATGTAGCCATTGAAGCAACTTCATAGTGTGAAATAAAAGTTGTATTGCTCTCAGTGTTTTTGAGATGTGGAAAAAACTCGGCGTTGTACAAAATACTTAAGGTATTTTACTCTAGAGGAAAATTGGGTGTGTTTTGATTATGAGAAAGCATGTTAAGTTGAGTGGTAGTTCAGCATTTTCCCAAAGTGAACCTTGTGTATCTGAACAACCAACTTAGTTTTAAAAAACTAAGATTATAGATTCTTAATGGAAACTAGTGCATAGCTCTGAGACATTTGCCATGGCAGTCTGAGTGTTCAGGGCTTTTTTGGTCTCGTGAACTTAGTATGCATCTCAGGCATTGTCAATAACATACCAAAGTGTGGGGTTTTATTATTTTATGAAAAACAAATGAAAAAAAAGTCTCCAAACCATGAAGTCAAAGAAGTAAGATTTGAAATGTTTTCTAGTCCTTTTGTTTTAGCCTAATTTCTGTATGGACCTTAAGAGACTTTGTATGAATTTAAAGCCCATGTGTCGTGAGATTCTAGATTGGATTGACTCTATTTTACAATACAGGTTCAGGTTAAGAAACAGCTGAGGAGGAAGGAGGAAGAGGAAAGCTGTGCCTGCAATAAGGAAAATAACAGCCATACGAAGATAAGAAGTTTTGTGAGGTTGGTTGTCCGTGTTATTTCAAGCATTTGAATCGGAATATCCAAAATGTATAAAATCAACTGGTTTAGCATTTACAGCCTGAAACTTTTGTAAAATTATTTTTATTTTAGAATAACTTAGTTTTCACCCGTGGTAGTTTAATTTTACTTTTATCATTGCTGTAATTCCCACTTTAATAGTTAAAATAGCAAGGAAGAAGTAAAGAGCAATGTATTTCTTGAATTGAGCTCTGCGAAAGTTGCATTTTTCAAGCAATTCTGACAATTTTATATTAATTTGAAGAATGGCTAGATCAAATTTTAACGATATAAATCTTTCTCTGTTTATTTAAACAAACATCCACTTTTCTTGCATGTTATCATAAGCATTGATGATGTTCCTCTTCTATAAAACATAGTTGTAGTCAAGAACTGATTTTTTTTCTAGTAAGCTTGAGAGGGAACATTTCTGTTGTTATATGGAAATAACATTTCTGTTTTGATAAACTTTATCTTGTAACATTTGCTGCATTGTATAAGGGGAAGCTCAGGATTACAGAGATGAATTTTGCTAAATAGTGCTTATCTAAAGTCAGTGTTTAATGGAATGTATGAAAAATACAGAGTTCTTGAGGTTTAATGTGAAGCAGACTTCACTACAAAAAAGATAACTGGAGGTAAATTACCTTTTTGACTCATACGAAAATAAGATTCAGCATTCTGAATTAACAGTGACCGATATTCTCAAAAGGAAGTAGGTTATAACATCTTTCACATGTTGCCATGAAATCAAACAAAATTGAGCATTCTGATTTAATACAGGATATTAACGTTTGTGTAAATTGGTTTTCTTTTCTTTTCTATCTAAGCTTTTTGAAGCACTGTGGCTTTTAATACACAGAAGATGATATTCATGATGCAAGTTCAGGTTTTAATAGCAGTTAGAACTTGGTTTATGTGCACAAAATAAAAATACCTTCAAATAGGAGCAGATTTTGTTTGGATGTGCCTAGAAAACTGCTTTTTTAATGTCTTTTTTTGATCTTGCAGAAGAGCTGTATATCCAGACAGAGGGCCAGTAACAGTAAAATTAAGCAGAATTGTGAAGAAAAAATACAGTAAGTTGGTATTTGTCCTCTATTTGGCAGAATTGCTGTGTTTTATTAAGGAACTCTAGAATATCTTTTCTTGATGAGCCAATTTAATTTTTTTAAATTGCTTACATTTGTATATAAAATCCAAATTCCAAGAAGTAGAAGTGTGGAACTGCTAGAACAGAATTGCAGTATGTGAAACTCCTGTTTTTATATTACTGGAAAACTGCCTCTTCAATTTCAGTCACAAGTCAAATGGATGTGGTTTCAGCCTCAAGTAATTGTCTGCGTCGGGCAGCTGGGGAACAGCGAATGATTAGCTTTTATTCGCAGAAGTTTTTTGTTGAAGTTCAGACACAAGCAGCACTTAGCTGTGTTTTGGGTTTGCTGTTCTGAGGGGTTTGCTATTCTATCAATAGATACTGTTTGCTAAGTCTGTTCATAACTTGGGAAATGAAGCAAATAGCTGAAGAGGTAAAAACTGCTTGGTATCTAAAAAGCTGCTGTGAAGGTGCATGCATTTTCATTTTACTCAGTTTGTATGCTAACAGTGTAAATGCACTCGAGATACACATTTCGTTAACCTCCCATTTGCATTAATGTTTTTGACAAACAATCAAGAACTAATATGCTAAAGTTAAGATCAAAGTTTTGTTCCTTGTTCCACAGGTAATATTTTGCATGACAAACAAAACAAGAGAGCTTTGTCTGTGAAGATAAACAAGGTTGGTTCTGATAATGAAACATTTGTAAATGCTTTCTTTCATTAGAGCATTTTTAAGACTACTTTCCTGCTTATTTTTAAGGTTAACTTCTATTTGTTAATTTTAGTGTGATTCAAACTTTTTTACTTTGTCTCTTCTTGTCTTGAAGTAATTAGAATATAGTGCTAGGTTATATGAGCTTCTTTCTCAGATTAAAGTTAGTTTTGTGGTGGTAAATATTTTCATTTAGATTAGGATGTTACACTATAAGATCCTGCAACCTGTTTTCATCCATCTATCTATAGATGATTTCATCTACAAGCTGTCAGCCAAGCTTGTGAAGGTTTTCATTATTTTCAATAAAATACATAGATGTAATCAACCAAGTAATTTATGTGAATCCACCATAGGCGTTATGGTTTGCATCAAGCTGGGGTTTTTTTAGTGTGAGATTACTGTCAAGAATGTTTCTGTTTCCAGGTTTCTTGTTCATAAATCTTAGCCTATAAACACAGGATCACCAGATGCCAGATTTATAAGGAGCTGTAAAGGCTCTCTTGTTTGATTTCTACCATCCCTGCTTTCGAAAACACTTTGTGTCTCTGGGACGCAAGGTTTTGATCAGTGCTTTCTTACTCATAGTTGTACCTGTAAATGAATGTGCATGAAAAAGTTTTAGGCCATAAATTTAATTCTGAATTGTGAACGCCATCATTTGCCGTCATGCTGTCTTGCCTGAAATTTGAGTATTTGGAGGAAAAGCCATGTTAAAGTCCCTGTTCTGGCTACCGCTTTGTTTCGTGTAGCATGGGGTGCATCCTGTATATTTTCAGTAGCTGGTGGCCTGAGTTGTCACTTCTATTTGGTGGCTCATTGCACCACAGTTGTCAGGGATATTGTTAGCTCCAGTTTGCCCCTTCTAAGTCAGGCATTTGGAAATTTTGGTTCTGTTGCCCTGTAAACTTAAAGGTACCTTTCACTGAATTGAAGGAGTTTTGGACTGGAAAGATAGGGTTTGTGGTAGATCAGCCACTAATGTGACTTCATGTTGGGGAATGCTTTCATTTTCAGTTTCACTGATTTATGGTGAAGTGTTTAATAGCATTAAAGTCTCAAATAGTACTTGTTGCAAAAAAAAAAAGTGCATAAACAAAAGTAGAACCATTAAAAACCTTCAGGAGGAGGTACAGGGCTCAATTATCCAAGAAATGTTCAAAATTTAGAAGAATTTAAAAGAAAGCCCTGATGTACCAACAACCACTTCATAAGGACATAAGTGGAACATCTGGATAGCTTTTTTAATTGGAGGGAGAAAGGTTAATGTTCAAATTTATATTATTCTTAAAGTAAAATATAAACCCAACAGTTTTTTAGGCAAAACTTAAAATTTGCATGCTGATGAAATAGGGCATGTTCCCAGCAAAAGCAGCTCTCTGTACTAAGGTTTGATGGAGCACATGGATAATGACTGCATATTGAGATATGTATTTATATATCTCCCATTACGAAGTTTATTTTTCATTTTTCTGAATTAAAATTATGGGAGTACTCTAAATTCCTGTTTTAAAATACCAGTCATAGGGAACGAACAGAAAAGTTTTAGTCGGATTTGAGGTGGTATGAGCCCTTTAGGTGCTGTGGCAAAAATGGATCAGCGTGGGTTAAATGTGTCAGTGTGGGAAGAGTATCTGGAGGATTATTGTTGGTTTGTTGTTGGGGTTTGTTTTTGGGTTGTCCCCCCGCAGCCAGCCCAGTGCCCAGCAGCAGAGCTCCCTGCACGCCTGCAAACGGCGAGGGGCCAGCACACGGCACTCAGCTGGGCCTTGTTAGCAACACAGATAGGTGGTGGTGGTGTGTTTTGAAATACTGAGTGGGTTCTGAGTGTGTGCCCCTGTGAGTGCCCAGTAACTACACACACCAGTCAATTGTCAGTTTTGTAATCCTGCCTGAGGGCAAAGGAGAATCCCAGCTACCCTCACTGGGTTTTCCTGGTGCTGGAAACAAAACGTTTGATGAACTGCTGTGCAGGGGTGTGAAGGCGCTCGAGCTGTACTTACTGTGGTGCATTAGGTAGCAGAATTGTGCAATAGTGAAGATCAGGCTTATTTGTTCATAGTGTCTGTGTAGAGCATTAAAGATTTTGCTTTACATAAAATAAGAAGTATATCTGCAGAGAGCACGCGTTGAAAATTTAGAGACTGAATAGAGAAAATTTGTTTGCTGTAACTGCAAATCTCTGCATATACCTATGGAGCTATTATGGTTTCTGCTTTTTGTGAGCTAAAGTCTTGCTGACCTAATTTAATTTCAGTGCATCTTCATGTATGTAGTGTTAATTATTTTATTTTGGGTGTCTTTAATTCATAATTTATTTTTTGTGTAGCCCAGAAGACAGACCTGCTGGAATGAGTGCATCAGAACTAATTTCTTCAGCACACTTCTGGCTGGTGGTAGCAGTGAAGAATCCTTTTTTAGCTGTAGAAATGACTGGTTAGTGTGTACTAGTGCTTCATATAAATTGATGGGTTACTGTATTGTAGATTCTGAAGTTCCTTCTGCTCCTACCTGTGTATATACCGCCTCGAAATATTTCGACGATTGCCAGGGTTTTTATTCATTGATGAAGAGCAGTTAGAGGACAAACACAAACATTTTAAAACGAGTACTATTAAGGGCACACGCCAATTTCTGTCATTTGTTCAGCATCCGAAGCACACACTTGAGTATTTTAATCTCATTGATTTAATAAGAGTTTTATTTTTAGTTCATGTTTAATTCCTTGCTGAATTGAAGCCTTGGATAGGAAAGGCTTAGCCCTGTTATTACAATAGCAGTTACCAAAAGAGTTAACAGTAAATATCCTGGTTTGGATCAGAAACAATCTTCTTTGTTGTTGTTCCTTGATTCCAAGAGGAATACTTTAAACATCCATGAAGCAATTTTACATTAAGCAAAATACTTAATTAAGCCTAACACTTAAGAACGGATGTATAAAAAAAATTGTTCAGTGACTAGATGGAAGAAAAAGAACAGTCCAAAAGAATGTTATTTGGATAATATGGCCTAATTAAAAAAAAGTACTATGTCTGTATGTTTTTGACAGCCTGTAAAAGATGAACTTTTTGCCATGCATGTAACAGAATTTATTTGTCAAGATGCAAAGTTTCTCCATCCTTCAACTCCCCAGCAGACACATTTCATCTCCTGTTTTCCATTCCATCTGCTTTATTTATTTAGAACTTCTTGTATGTTTACTGTGACTGTGTTTTCCCTCTAAGCAATAACCAATGCATGGTTTAATCATGGCTGTTGAAAGTTCTAATACAGTTAAATTAAAGTCATTGGTAGAAGCAATTACTGAAATACAAAATTGTCATAGCACAAAGTTACTTTTTATAACTTCTCATATGAAATTTGTCTTTCAGTACAGAATTCACAGAAGTCAATGCAGGGATCAGACAGAAGAGACAAGAACTGGAATTGTCCTGTTCATCTGTGATTGCTAGAGTTGAAAGGTCTGTGTTTTGGATTCGTAGTGGATCTTAATACTTCAAGTTTGGAGTTTGATTAATGCAAATTGCTCTTTAGATAGAATGTAATTTTCATGAAACTAAATAGTGTTTACATTTAACTTGTTAAATTTTTGTGTATTTGCTGCTTGGCATTTTTATGTCAATAGATTCTTTTCTGTATGTCTTAATACTTTTTTGGTACTCATGACAAGCATAGTAACTCCACTGACTTGTGCATGTTAATGTGTCACCTTTTCACTGAAATGTGAGTTTGAATATATTTTCTATTTGGAAGCTAATACTCAATGAGCTTTTAAAATTATTTCTGTCCCTAGATATCAGACTATATTTGCTTTACCATCAGTCTGATTCTGATTCCCCACGCCACCCTGTACCCTACTTTCAGGGGTTGATTCTATCACTTTTTCTGTAATCATTTATGAAAAAATCCTGTTTGCATCTAGAAGGAGCTAACAGGAGTTGTTTCAAGTGAAACAGAGAACATAAAATAATTCTATGGGTTTTTTTGTTAGAGAGCAGATGTGTGTTAAAACATGCCCTAAGGATATTTTTGTGAATATAAAACAGAACCATAAAAATAACTGATTTTAAAATAACACAGTAAGAAATTTGTGCTATAATCTTAATTTCATTACATATCTCTTTACTCTCTTTGGTATAAAAACAAAGACTAAAGTTAAAAGAGGAAGTGAAAAGTTTTTTAATGATAATAAAAAATTGCATCTAGGATTGAAATAATAAATTTAAATTTTGCATATGTACATTTTCTTAAGGGAAGTTTCATTATCACTCAGTGATAATGTAAAAATTGTAGATCTCTAACTTAACTCTGTTTTTGCCCAAGGTTTGCTGAGGGAGTCTGAATAAGTATATATTTCTTTTGTTTGTATGAAAAAAAAAAGAAGCCTTTTCTAAATTCTCATGTAGACTATTTCTCATTTTTCTGCAGAAAAGGTTGCTGTTCTGCTGAAGTAACTAAATCAGCACTCAGACTCTTGTTTCCAACAGTATAATCTACTAGTTTGGAGTAGGCTGTTGCTGATATATGTTTACTTTAAGAAGGCCAGATGTATATGGCTTTAACATAACACACCTTGTTCAAACAGTTTTAATAGATTGGGCAGTAAAATGAGCCTGAAATTAAATATGACAAGGAGAGTTTTGTTCACTGTCAGCTTTGTGTTTCTCTCCAGCTGGGATGAAGTTGGAAGGGTTGTAGTTGCCTAATGTGTTTTGGTTTTGTGCATTGTTTCCAAAACTTGCTGCATACAGCTAAAACAACTAATGTTACAGCTTTTGCTTTTACTTTTTCAGAGTTCCTTTAATATCTTATGGAGCTGAAGCTGAGACCTTTCTCCTCACTTCTTCTACAGTGGCTGGGAGGGTTTTTCCAACAAATATCAGGCCTTCAGAAAACTTTGGTAAACTTTTTTTTTGTAAGTTTTATTTATAGCTCATGTACAGTGTTGTTAAAATATGATTATCAGAAATCAGAGTTAGTTACACTTAATGGGGAAAAAACCCTTCGTTTTGATGCAGTTTTTACTATTTCAAAGCCAGCTACTTAATTTCTGAAATGGGAATACAGAACATGAATCATCCACCCCAAAGCTGGTATAACTTTTTCTTTAGAAGATTAAATTAATAAGTATTTATGTAACTTGATTCCATTTCTAATTGCAACACTTTTTTCCTTGTGGGCTCTTCTTTCTTTGTTTCCCATTGTTCAAGGATAAAGCTTATTTTGATGCATTATGAATGGCGCATTTCAGACGTATATTGTGCAGTATAAGGAACAAACTTCTCTGACAGAGGAGAACATTAGTCAGGAAGCAGTGAAGTGTATGGAAACTCTTTCAGTTTGTCTACAAGCTCTACAGGGCAAAAGCTTGCAAAAGTACTGGAGCTCCAGGGTCTGTCAGGAAAGTGGCAGAAGACAAGACATGGAAGGAATTGCCTTCCTCCAGTTACTTTAACAGCCTCTGTCTCCATACGCAGCAAGAATGTAGTTTTTCTTCCAAAAAGGTTGCACAAGTTCAAAGAGATGGAGACAAAGGAGTCCTATTTTTTAAGGCTAGAGTTAATACCTTCTTTGAATTGGGAATCACACCACTTGTCTAGTAGGCAAAGAGAGAGGACCGATTTGGGTCTCCTGGCTTACAAAAATTGTGCGGAAGTAAATTGCCAGAAGGAATTAGGTAGTAGAAGGATCATAAAAAAGTTGCTTTGTTCATTCGTATTCTTTATTCTTTTTAAAGGTATGTATTTCCCCTCCACATTTCCCTGTGAAAAGTGGATAGGTTGAGGAAAAGTCCTCAGATCTCTGCTGTTTGGCAGTGCAATGGAACTGATCCTTCCCCATTTTGGTTCTAGTAGCATACATATTAGCTCATACCTCTTGACTTCTCTTTGTACCTTTCTACTTCTATAGTCAGGCTTTTTTGTAGGATGCACTGGAAGCATTAAAAAATTCTATTTAGAACAGAATTTTGTCAGTTTTCTTGATTAGAATTTTGATACTTGTACTGTGGACAAAGATTGAATTTTAAGATTAGTGCCGACATACTACAATGTTTTAAGATTCAGAGTTTTAAGTAACCTTCAAGTTTTGTTTAAAGACTTTCTATTGATAAGGAGCATGCAGGAAGTAAGAGTCTTAAAATTTCCCAGTAAAACCTGGGGATGGTGGATATGAAGATGTCCCTTGAGGATTTTAGTCACGTTCTGTTGAGTGAGTGTTCCTTCCCCATTTAGTTTTTATATAGCATCTGAGTAAAAGGCCAACATGCAGAAGCAAAGGTAAAGAGAAACCTAACCATAATACTGTTAGAGATGCATGGCAAATACATATATAAAAGGACACTGACTTTTTAAAAAGGTGGAGAAAAGGAGAATGAAGAAAATAGGTGCGTTTTAAAAAAGATGCAAACTGATTCTTGCATTTCTTACTAAATTGTGCCTGAAAGATCATATCATAAGCATTTTTTGTTTTCTTTTTACACTCATCTCAACTTTTGGTCACACCTAAAGTATACAGTTTTGCATCAGAGTAACAGCTGACAGTGGCTTCCAGGGTGGTACAAGGAGGCATACAAATGCCAGTGATGATCTGTAGTGCCTGAATCATCCCTGTAGGTGCTGCAGTTTTAGTAGTCTGTTACCATTAAATAGTCTTTTTTACTATTTTGACCTGAAAATGCATTAGTGACTCTACAAATACCACTATGATTTATGCTGGCATTATGCAGTTTTTGTGTGATTAAAATATTTTTTTCAATAATGAGTCAGTGAGCTGAAACGCCTTGTATTTGGTCCAAGTCCAAAGCTTGTGAAGCTTTTCTGTTAAAATTTTAAGTAGTAAGGCATGCTAAAAAGGGGTTTATGCTTCACATGTAGATTTTGAATGTGCTAGAAAAATAAATTGTCTTTTAATTCTGTCAGGATTCCCACATTCCACTTGTATTCTGCTGGGGGATTTTTTTATTATTGCAAGATGATTTCTTCTCCTTTGAAGAAAATTATCACAGATATTAAAAGTTTGAAATGTCATGTAACGTCTGACTTGATTTCCTGGCTGTTGTAGTAGGTTTGAAGACGTAATTAGTCTGAGACAGCCACCTGTTTCTGAGTTAGTGCTGGTTAACCACTGTAAAGTCACTTTGTAACAAAATGATTAGTGACACTGGTAGAGTAGATACCCGAAACAGTATCAGTCATCTGAAATTCCTTTGGAAGCTCTTTACCCTCATGATATTTTCTTTTAAAGACATGGTACCTTCTATACAGTTGATGTTGTTGGTTTTCATTATCTTAAGGGGTCATTTGATCATTGGACATGCAAACCCCAAAACCACTAGTTTTTTTTTTTTTTCATGTTCAGGCAAATTATTGTGTGTTTGCAAGGAAGGTCAGAGGATGTGATTATAGTCCTGTGCTCTTTTAAAGGCTAGCAAAGTGGTTATGGAGTTCATTCTCTGAGATTATTGTTTGCATTTAATACAGTGATAGGTTTTTTTGTTCCTAACAAAGTAGTAAGTGGTAGAAAGAGGCTTTTTTGCTGTTACTTACTTTTCTTATTCCAGTCTTACTTTTATAAAATCTATTCATGAATACATCAGACAAATATTTTAGTGTAGCAAAAGCATGGGAAATAATGTTGTACAAAGAGTTAAAATCATGTGTTTGTGATATGAGAGATTCATTGCAAAATCCGTAGCAATTAATCTTTCTTAGTGAGTTTCCACTATTCGTGTATGAAATTGAAGCTGTAAAAGAATTCATTTAAACACCACGTTCTTGATGCTTCCTGAAATCTACACAAAGTGTGAAGCAAATTAATGGACACCCCAAGAAATTAATTTAGTTCTGAAGTATTACATTCAAGTATATTTACTTCATTATCATTAACCTTTAATTCCTGAGCTGTCCACCATAAGCTTTCATAGCTCTTGGCAGTGCAGTCTTCCCTGTGCAGTGAATATAACCCTCGGCTTCCCTACCTAGACTTTTGTGAAATGGTAGATGGCATGAAATAAATTAGTGCAGTACCAACACAAGAGCCGAGCTGCTTGCTGGGTGTGCCTCAGTCATTTTTCGTAGAGCTTTAGTTTTTTTGGTGCACTGTAGGCTGCCCCAAAAGTTGCACACCCTATTCACTTAAATGCTGCAGGCACACTGGGTGCCTTGTGGCAAAGGTTAAGTTCAGTTTACCCTATAACTGGTGAATAAGTTTGCACTGTCATCGCTACGTCTGATCAACTGCTGCCCACGTGATCATCCACTGATGGCCATTGGAAAATGTCCCTTCCTCTAGTGCTGAGCTTCACTATCAACAGGCCCGTGTTACAGACTGACAGGAGCTGCTATGTGCTAACAGTGTTGTGTGGGTAATTCGTTACTTTTCTAACAGCTTAAATGCTGACTATCTTTGAGCAGCCATGTCAATAACAGTTTCACTGTGAATGCCGTCACTGTCCATGCAGCCATGCTGGCACTGCTTCTAAAGTGTGTGTTCAGATGTCTGATGTGTCACTTTAACTTGATTCTGTTCTTTAAAACAACCAGTCTTCATTTAAAAAAGAAAAAAAAGCTGTGGCAGTACTTCATAGTAAATCTTAAATTATATAGTTTGAGGATATCTGTTACACTGCAGAAGGCCCTTTTATGTTCTTAGCTGTGTTCAGATAAATGGTTGTTATCAAATCTTAATGCGTTCTGTTTTTATTAGAATCTTTAGGCAAAGGATATGCTGTTGCATGTACCCAAGAAGGAGAAGAGAAAAAGGAAGCTTCTGGTTCATCCGGCACTAGAGGAAGTAGGAGGAAATCGGTTACTACTACTCCCACGAGGAGGTCTGCACGGAACAGCAAAAACGAGGCTCTGAGTCAGTCTCGCAGCTCCCCTCGATCAAGCAGTTCTGCTTGCAGTGCCCCTGACAGCAATAACCCATCTCTGAACAAAACTCCTGCAGAGCCAGAGAAGGCTCCTCCAAAACGCAAGTCTAAAAGAGCAGTTAAACAACAAACACCTGCGGTAAAAAAGAAACTGAGAAGTTCTGCATGTTCTGAAAAATCGCCCTGTGGCTCACTGGAAGACGATGACATTGCTGAGCCTGAAGCAGTTCTAACCTTAGATAAAGACCATCAGTCAGATAACGAAAGCAATAATGCAAGCCTCCCACAGAAGAATAATGTAGAAACAGAATCTACTAATGGATTGGAAAGCTGTAGTGAGCATGCAGAAATTGAGGAAACCACAGGAGAATGTGACAGAGATGAAGATACTTTAGGCAATGCAGATGTAAGTTTTTCTCTCCAAGAACCCCCAATACTAACTTCAGGAAGTGAATTTCAGGAATTTGAAGTAAAAGAGGCTACTGAAAAAAAAGGAGATCTTGCCAATCAGGACAATTGTGAAAATACTCTTGAACAAATGGAAACAGTAGCTAGTCCCAAAGATGATGTATGCGACCATGCAACTTCTGAAAAAATAGATCAGACATCATGTAGTCCTCAAAAAGAATTAATGGAGGACACAGAAACTTTGACAAAAGTAGATCAACCCACAGTTAGTCCAGAAAATGAATTGTTGGAACATCTGGAACCTTTGGGAAAAGATCAGCCATTAGAGAGCCTCGGAAGCGAATTGCCGGAGCATCCTGAAGCCATGGAGATAGATCATTCTGAGACTGAACTAAAACCAGTAGTAGACTGTGCAAATACAAAAGCCGTTCAAGATGAAGAGCCAGATGCATTAATACACAGTGTTTCTATGGACAGTACATCAGAACAACCCTTAAAAGAGAACACCACTTCAGAAAGTGAAGAGGGTGGAACTTCAGAGTCACCCCAGGTAAATGCTGAACACAAACAATTTGGTGAAGATAACAATGAAATGATACCCATGGACTGTGACTCATTTTGCAGTGACCAGAATGAACCTAAGATTGAGCAGTTACCACCAGCTGAAAGTACAGAGCAAGGAGAAGTGAACTCCTTACAGTGTGATGTGGAAAACTCTGCATCAGGTTCTGATGAAAAAGATGAAACTGTTTCTCAAGAAAGAGAGTGCCAGCCAGAGCTCAAAACAGAGAAAAAGGCTCGAACCAGAAGATCTAGATTTCACTCTCCATCGACTACTTGGTCTCCTTCTAGGAGAGAGGGCAGGAAATCTCAGTCACCGTCCCCTAAAAGGGAGACATCCGGAGACAGGAGCTCACGATCACCCAAGAAGGTAACTGTGAGAGAAGGAAGGAGATCCTCATCTTGTTCTCCAAAGAGAGACACACTCAGAGATGAGAAAAAAACACCCTCTCGATCTCCCAAAAGGGAAACTGTCAGGGAAAGCAGGAGGTCATCGTCTCGATCAGGAAATAAGGATTCGTCTCCAAGGCGAAAGTCTAGGTCTCGAAGCAGTGATAGAGATAATCAAAGAAGAGATCGTGACAGAGAAAGAAGAAGTAGGAGGTGGTCTAGGTCACGGTCACGATCTAGATCAAGATCACGATCTAGGACTAGAAATAAAGGTTCTTCGTTCTCCAGAAATGAGAGGGAAAGTCATTCACCTCGATGGAAAGAGAGACGGACAAATGAGAGCTGGAGGAGTCCCAGAGGAAATGATCGATACAGGAGAAGTGATCAAGAGAAACAGAATGAGAATCTTAAGAAAGAGAAGGACAGTACAGAAAGAAGCAATGATGATCAATGTTCTTCAGACAAGCAGAGGAACGATTGTCCAGACTGGGTAATGGAGAGGATAAACTCTGTTCCTGAAGTCCGGAACAGAGAGAGAGAGAAACCACAATGGGAAGAGGGCAGGCATGATAATGCAGGACAGTCTTGGAATAAAAACTTTGGCTCAGGTTGGATTCCGAATCGAGGGAGAGGTCAGCGTGGCCGAGGTGGGCGTGGCCGGGGTGGTTTCATGTATGGAGACCAGGGTGACAATCACTGGCAAAACAGAAAACCTCTCTCAGGGAACTCAAATGGTTCTGGGAACGAAGCTTCAAGGTTCTCAGAACAGCAGCCGTACAAGCGTAAGAGTGAGCAAGAGTATTCATTCGATACGCCCGCTGACAGGTCTGGGTGGACATCTGCATCCAGCTGGGCTGTGAGGAAGACTTTACCTGCTGATGTGCAGAATTATTATTCGAGAAGAGGACGCAATTCCTCGAGCCCACAGTCTGGATGGGGAATGAGACAAGAAGAGGAGACACCTGAACAAGGTATGAATGGTTTTGAAGTATAATAGCTTAGTCTCAGATGCAGTAGCTGAACAAAATCCTGTCACATTGTCCTGTGATCTGATCGGCTGATTAGTTCTTTAAAAAAAAATTTGCAATGTCGAGGGCTAAAGGTGTGGAGTTTGGTGGTTTCTTGTATTTTGATGGCTTCTTGGTTTTGAATAAAGTCCAAGTTCAGGTTTAAGGGCTGTGCATCTGAAGAGTGCTGCTGAAGTAAACCGATTTGGCTGAAGAGAAAGCATGTCTTCTTCATGGTTACTTTTAGCATCTGCACAATTTTACAAAGGCTAATTCATTTCAAAAGGACATGAATTTGCCTGTGCAGACCCACATGGCAGATTTTAGAGATGACAAAGCACCATGTTGATGTTAATCATGCTCCTAAATAAGCATAGTCCTGTTTAAATGCTTTTAAAAAAAAACTAGGGAAATTTATAAATACAAAACCAGTGCTTTTACAGTATTTCAGTATTAAAATTCCTCTAAAACATCAATAGAAGTCTAAATTAGTTTTTGAGGGGTTTTTATATCTAAAAGACAACTGCCCTGACAGAGATAAACATTTTGGTAGAAATAAGTTAACTGTGGGCGAGATTGATTCTGAATAGCTAAGAAGTCATCCACAGACTATTAATGCCCTGATTAATAATCCTTAAAGATAGACGCGAATTGAATTCAAAAACGATAAAATCCATTTCTGAAGACAACCACACTTGCACTCTCGCACCGTCTCCTTGTTTTGCCTGTCATTTTTATCCATTTTCATCCCATATGCCAGCTGTTTTCTCCCTCTTCTGAGAGACAACTGCAGCAGTGGCTTTCTAGTTTTGAGGCAACATTGTCACTCTTCAATCTGCTGCAGGGAAAACTTACCAAATCTGTAACTGAAAGCATTTTGTGATTCAAAGACTTTTTCTTATAGTCCAGGAACAATCATGCTGTTACTCACTTTTGGAACCTGAATTCAGCTGAGAATAGTACAACACTCTCTCATAACTGGATAAAAGAGGCCATCATGGCACGGTTCTGAATGACATGGTCCTCCAGGGCAACCTGCTTTTGCTGACCCTGCTTGAGCAGGGAGGTTGGGCCAGAGTCTCAATAGGTCCCTTCCAACCTCAGTGATTCTGTTATCCCATTATCTTTAAAAATGAGGATTCGGGCTGACGTGTAAGGCCTTCGATTGCGATCCCTGTGATTTAGATGTCAGGGTTCCTCGAGGAAGGGCTTCTAAGGAAGGACATCTAAATTATAGCCTACCAATCATTTCTCCAGACTAATTTCTTGACTTCTGGAAGGCTTGCTGCTTGTGTCTAGATTTTAACGTTTTGGCTTGTGTTGAAGAGAAGATGGGGTATCAAAGTAATTTATTTTAAAAGTGCTACCTGCTACCCCAAGAGGTTATTTTTATTTCTAGGTTTTACCTGTTGTACCATTATGGGGTTTTTGAACAGCTCTTTCTGAATATCTGTGAAATTGTTTGAGGATGACTTATTGCTCAGTGTGAGAAATCCCAGCAGAGTATTTCTGTAATTACCAGAACGGTACCGTGAGTGTGTGTGACTCAGGCAAAGGGGAGCAGAGACTTGCTGTGGTAATGTGTAACTAACCTTCTGCAACTGCAGAACTGGATAAATTATGTTGTCTTCCTGCTCTTTGGTGAAAAGTTGTGGTTTCATTGTGGTGAAATAATTTATTGGCTGTGTTATGGGAAGAAGTAGAGAAAACAAATTCAAAACGCAGGCTTCCATAGTAACATGAACTTTTTAAACTTGGAAGCTGGCATTTGGTTTCATGACGTGTATGGTGGTGAGTGCTGTGTAATAATGTAATGCAATATCTTGAAAATACACAGATTACAGAAAGCTTTTTGATAATCCATCCTTAATTAAGAGTTTAGACACCTGGCTCCCCTTTTGCTTTATGAAGTTCAGAATTTCTTCTTGATATGCTGTCTGGGTTTTTTTTTTTTGGCAGATCCAAACCTCAAAGACCAAGGCAACCAGCAGAGTGATGGTTCTCAGTTACCAATAAATATGATGCAGCAACAAATGAATGTAATGCCACAAGTGAATGCACAGCACCAACCTATGAATATCTTCCCGTATCCAGTGGGCGTCCATCCTCCCTTGATGAATATGCAACGAAATCCTTTCAACATCCACCCTCCAATGCCCATGCATCTCCCTGCCGGAGTGCCTCTCATACAGGTAGCTGCTCCCACAAATATTTCTCAGGGATTACCTCCGCCTCCACCTCCACCCCCACCATCTCAACAAGTCAACTACATTGCTTCACAGCAAGATGGAAAACAATTGCAGGTATGCTTTATCAGAAGCCATGGCAAGAGCAGTGGTGAAATAATATCGGTTAAGGATTCTTTATCTCAAATACCATACCTTTATACTTGCAGTTTCTTTCTCTCTTGCCTGTTTTCTTCCACCCCATACCAAATTTGAAGTGGAAGCATCTGTGAGCATATGGGTTGTTCAGAGACTGAAGCTTTTAAGTAATGACGCACAACATCATAACTGGGTTTCTGTGGTAATGGAACACTGAAAAATTTCATCAGCGTCGTCCATTACCTTTTTCATCTTAGAAGTGACCTGCTTCCAAAACTAAATTTTCCCCTTCCAAACCTGATTTTTAAGCATTTTAGGAAATGCTTGAATCCCCTTTCAGCAGCATGTAGGAAGTGATCTAGACTTCTGTGTTGCAGTTCTCATCCCATGGGGTCTATCAGCAGAGGAAAATTGCCGAGTACCGCATGGCACCCATTTGTTCCACACTTCCATTCTCCAGCTGTCACCATCTCAGTGGCTTCCCCACACACGCATTTCCTATTCTGTTTAACCTTTTGAGCCTTTCTGTTAATAATTTCTGAGGCCTCTTTGGTGTTTTTTACTTCTCTCTTCTTACCCAATTCTCCTGGTTTTGCATGCTCTGTTTGAGACCTAACTCCCACTTTATTTCTCCAGTTTCAAAGAGACACTGCCGTGCTTAGGGCAGGTCAGACCATCTTTTTATGACTCTCAAGATGTCTTTAAAACAACTCTCGTGTATGTGAGCTCCTCCTGTAGCCAGCAGTTTATATTAAGAGCTTTTATATCAGGGAAAGGAATACGAACAACTTGGAGGAGAACCCGTGGCCCTGCAAGAAGATGTAATGCTGCATTTGTGATAAGTAAAGGGCTCTTCAGGAGTTGACTGGGGTTTGTGCTTTTCTTTTGCTGCTGCCTGTTCTAACCTAAAATGCTTTCCCCTACGTTGCAGGTTGAAAAAGTGATGTTCTAGAACAAACGATTTCTAACCCTCTGTTTTCATGCATCATCTCTAAAGATCCGAAGTGAACTGATAAATGGCCTACATTGTTCTTACTTTTCACTGCTGTCATCTGTTCGTATTCATTAACTTAGAACAAGGAGAGTTAACTGCTGTGGGAAATACTGAGTGGGGTTACGGGCCACATGAAATAACTTAATACACTGCAAAGGAAACCAGCAAGGTACTGCCGGAACTAAAATCCTGGTAGATTGCTTGTTGATTTGATTAATGCCTCCTGTCTGTAATGAAAATATTTTCACAGTTGGAAATCCAGTAGGTTTAACCTCCAAAAATGTAAGAAGTCAGAATATAGGCTACAAACCTCTGAACTGAGCATCTAATGCAGCAACAAATGTGTTTCTGTAAAGATTGTGTATTGCTGCAAAACACGGTTACTTGTTGTTAAGCCCGTGTTACACTTGTTGCTCTTACCTGCTTTTGTGGAGTGGCGTCCGTGAACCTGAATGCTCTTCTGGAACAATGAAAAGCTGCTGCTTTTTCTTTGAGCTTTCATTCATCAGTTCCTCAGTGGTAGCACAATAGAAATGACTGAATACTGCAGGACACCACCTGTCCTTCCTGTTGAAAGGAAAATGAAGAGAGCACGCTGGTGAGCGTTAGCATGGTGATTATAACAGCTCCATTTCTCTGTCCTTTCCAAAGAGCTCAAATTCCTGTTTCATTATTTTCCATCTGGATAAATGCAGATGTGTAAAGAGTAATGGTGATGACCTGCAAAAAGGCAGTGTTTGTTGTAGCCTGCCAGAAACGTGTCAGGAGGGTGTTACGGGCTTTTGCTGAAAATGGCCTCTATCTGAAGTCTGAGAGCTACTTAATTTCTCAGTTCCCAAGTATGTACAGTGCCTTTTGGTGATGTTTGGAAATGGCCAGAAAATGGCTTTCCCTGAAAAAGAGATCCTGGTACTTCAGCCAGCATTTCGTCTCTAGCCTGTGTATTTACATTTGAAATGCATTTGCAAGTTCAAGCTGATAACAAACATGAAAATAGATGTTTTCAAAGCAGCATCATTATGATGCAGGAACGCAAGTGTGGCTTAAGATACCTTTTGCGTGTGTGTTTAGGTCCTGATTTTTTTAGAAAATGTTTACTTATCACAGGCCTGTTTTGTAGATCAGATTGATTCTGCAGCCATAAACTTCCTTCCCCCTGTACTAACACCCTCCGTGCCTGTTTGCAGGGTACTTTATTACTGGTATCAGAGCTGGAAACTGGCAGCCACTGTGGTGACATGGAAGATGCTTTACTTCTCAAGCTTTTCTCTTTGTTTTTTTCCTTTGAGTAGATCCAATGTAATGTGTGTACCTTCCATAATAATGGGCAGTGTGGAAATTAGGTAATGAACCGAAGCGTGCAGTATTTGTGCTCATTCTATGGCAGCTGAGACTCCTAGAAAGGCACATTGCCACATGGAAGAATGACGTATTAACTGCTGATAACTTTTTAAAACAGGGTGTTCCAAATGCCGCTCATGTAAGTAACAGCATGAGTGCTCCAGCCTTGCCTGCTCCAGCAGCAGTCCTGGGAAACGTGGGAACAGTTCAGGGACCAAATTCGGGTAATGCAACGTCATCAGGTCACATGAAGAGCTCTAATGCAGCTGTAAAATTGGGAGAAAACAAAGCAAGTGTAACAGTGGAAGCCAGTGCAGATAGCTCGAAGAAGGACCAGGCAAGTTCAAAGTTCAGCATATATTTATATATACACTGTTTATATATTTACATTAAAACATATACATTTTAATTTTTATGTAAACGCATTTTGATATACTAAAAAATAGCAATAGCAATGACAATAACCCTTCAGTGTAATGTACTCCATACCATTGTGTATGCAATATTTTTGTGGCAGCCGTAGGACACAGACTAGCAGCTGACTCTTTTTAATGTAGTCCTCTTTAAAGCAGCACTATTATGACTATTACTCGAACTGCTGTGGGAAAACGTTCTGTTCTTAGCAGAGCACAGGCAGCTCCCATGAGAGCTGAAATGGGGGGGTGGGGGGGTGGTTTTCTAATCTTCTGTAGCAACCTTTTCCCTGTAAAGTTTTAGTTTGCGACTGATAAAGAGACATAGGCGGTGAAAAATAACGCTCGAGTTTGTTTTCTCTTCAGAAACTGTTAATTCAAGAAAAAGCAGCACAAGAGGTCAAGCTCGCGATTAAACCTTTCTACCAAAACAAAGACATCACTAAGGAGGAGTACAAAGAGATTGTGCGGAAAGCTGTAGATAAAGTAAGTTGGGGCAGTAATCCCAGCTGCACACATTCCACCCGGGGCAGGCTTTGGGGTGCGCTTCTCCTTCTTGCGGGAACAGCTCACAGTTGCTGGAAAGGGACGGAGAAGCAAAAACACCTTCCTTCTTTCTCCACCCACAAGAGCTTTCCTTGGCTTCTCAGAACAGAACCTGGTTATTGTGTGGAAGAGTTGAATGGGAATTCAGAAGTATTTGGGAAGCAATCGGAAAGTATTAGGAGTTTTAAAATATGTTTTGCCTGGGATGGAAGAATCAGGAGCGTGGGGGAAATAGATGAATAATGTGGGACTGTGGCAAATCAATGGAAATGCTTCAAACGTTTTTGTTCTTTAAACTGTTGTAGGTTTGTCATAGCAAGAGCGGAGAAGTTAATTCTGCAAAAGTGGCAAATCTAGTGAAAGCGTACGTAGACAAATACAAGCATTCGCGGAAGAAAAATCCCGACGAGGCAGTCTCCTGTGAAAGGAAATAGAATATGTTTTCATTTTTTAGTTATATTCTATCTGCAAAGTGCAATTTCAATGTGAACTGTTAACTGAAAATTGTACATGACAGTGATTTGAATTTGGTTTTGATAAAATTATTTTTCAAGGTAGTGTATAATGTTTTGTTCTAAAGAAATGTAGATCTGCAGGGCAACTTCTTTATTCCTTTTTAAAAACAGATGTCTAAAAAGAATAAAGGTGTAAAGAAGAATCATTAGGAATGTACGATTGTGTGGATACTTAGGTGTACAGCATTTTGACTTGAATAAGAGAGTGCATTAAATTAGAAACTTCTGAGTACGTTGGGTTTGGAACAGGTATGTACAGTACATGTGATCAGTCAGATTAAAGTGAAATTTTTCTTTCGATTGCTCCCTGATTATAGCAAAGATGAAATAATTAATCGCCTTGACAAATATATCTAGTGTTAACTGGACAGGCTGAATGCAGGGGTCACAATGTGTATATTAAAAAAGCACATGGAGTTGTCTGAACGCAACTGTTTAGATTTCAGAAAGAAAAGTCATAAACAGTAAAACGTGGTGCCCAAAAGCTTGGGCGCTGCACAGCTGTTGTAACACCAAATAAAAATTATGCTGCTTGGTATTGTTTGTGATGTTTTTCAATTTGTTTCAAGATAGTGGGATAACTTGAATAATTGTTATGTGTTGAAAGCCCTCCATCACCACACACTGATAACCACAGTTCAGGTCGTGCCCTTAGACTAGTGGGGAGTTACTGTACTAGAGCTGGATGGTCAGAAACAGAAAAGTTTCTTCTTCAAGTAAGATCACGAAAGCTGGAATTTACGTTGGGTTCCCAGTTGACCCAGAGACTGCCAGTTGTGCCAATCTCAGCTGCATAATACTTTTCTCCATGAGTTAGGGACTGTGGCACGGATCACCAGACTGGTATTGGTGAGCCCACACCATCAGAAGCCAAATGTCTTCCTGCTTCCCTGAGCACTGGAGAGAGGTTATTAGAGGTACCACGAGCATTTTAACAACAGATGTGGGGTCACCGAATGTGCCTGGGGAATGCTGACACCTAAAGTAAAACCAGTTTTACTGAGGCAGCAGCAGGGAGGGTTGCTGGAATACTGAGCTCACTGTGTGCTCCTTAGGGTAGGGAAAGAACAGCTTGAGATCCTTCTCCAAGGAGCCTTATTCTGATTTGTTCCCTCACTCTTACACAGTGCTAAAATCTTGTCCCTAACCCTCCGGTCCTGTTGTGCCATAACAGCCTTTGGTGTTGGCTCAGCCTGGCTTCTGCTCCCGCCCAAAGTCTCCTGGCCCCGAAGCAGAAATAAAACATTTTAACAGAAAGCATCAGTTGAGTTTCCTGAGAAATTATCTCTTTGTAGCTAGCAGTTCCCAAATTATCTGGTTTTGGCAGAAAACACAGTCTCAGCCTCTAAGTAACTTTTGCAGAAGCCTGAGGATGAAATAAGGGATATCCACCCCTGTACACACGTGTGGTGCAGAGAGAGAAGTGTAAAACATGATGTTTGTCACAACAAGTTGATTGCTTGGTTTTAACTATAACTTTCTGCAGACTTAATGAAGCATTTGACTGTCTATATTTATTTTTGTGTGCCTAAATACAAATGCTGTGTAAATTAGAAACAGATATAATACATTTTCTACAGTCAAGTCAGGTTTTAGATTTTTCAAAATACTCAGTTTTACGCTATGGTAGCAATTTGTAAGATCTCTTGAACTATTTTAAGCTAAAACTGGTTAGCACTTTTGAAAAATGTAGCAAATTGCTATGTGTATCCTGGTTTATCACGCCATGCGTACTTTATTACATTTTCCTTCTCTGAATTTTTGGATTTTAATCACTTTTTATATCTTTTTCTAGTCTATACAGTTGAGCCTTGCTATAAAACTCCTTTCAGGAGTCAGATAAGTGTTTCATGGGGGTTTTTCCCTCTTTTGGAAGAGAGGTGGAAATTGGGGGAGGTGGGAAGAAACAAGGGAGGATTTGAGCCGGGAGAAGGCAGGGGTCATCAGTTTCCTGTTGTGCAGCTCCTGGGTGGAAGAGAAGCTGTCACTGGCTGCCACGTTGTTGGGGCAGTGACTGTAGCGATGCTCCACTGTATTTCAAAACCTAATGAAGAATAGCAGATAGAGTAGCATGTGATCAGTAACTTTATTTTTTACAATTAAATACTTCAGAATTTATCAGAAAATACGCAGTTTGTTACAATTTCTATGTTGAATTAAAGAAATGCATTGCCTTAATCTGTAGACTCTGCTCCTGTTTCTCCCGAAACGCAGTGAGGTCTCTGCTGCTGTGGCTGCCCGAGAGGGGAGTGCAGCAACCTCGGAGTCCTGGCTGTGTTCCAGTAGGATGAGAGCTGTATTTCTATTTATTGAAACACCTTCTACTGGACAGTCCCAACGTGTGCCAGCACTGAGGGCAGAGGGGGGGAGCTGAGCCCCCTTGCTGCCTCCAGGGTAGTGGTGATTCCTTCAATCCAAACTGCCTTGTGGGAAACAATTACAAAACTGTACCTTCTGTGAACTTATGCAAATCAAAAGGGTTTTCCTTGCACTCCTTCCCCTGTCTCACTGTGCATGCTGCTTGAATGTCTCATCCTAAAGATATACCTTATGAGCACAGGGGCTGCCCAAAGTCCACAGTACTGTGTATGTAGGCTGGAGTGCTGTCTACTGAAAAAAATACTCTAAAATTTAGTTTTGTGTAGTGCTTAACAGTTTCTAATAAATTCTTTTCTCTAAGCTGGCTTGGTTTGGTTTTAAATGACTCTGGCTCAAGTGGTTTGGGTTGGAAAGCAAGGTAGCTCCTGTTCCTTCTGTGCACGTGCATTTATCCTGTCCTGTGTTGTCTGGGCGCCCCGTCCTTCCCATCTCATTCAAGTTAATCCTCACCCTGCCTTGCCAGTCTGCAGGTGCTCCAAGCTGGAAAAAACACAAATGCAGGTGCCAAAGGGTCCATTCACCGTGGGACTTGCAAACAGCGAGGGGTCCAGGGCACGAGCGGAACACTGCTGTGGGAAGCAAACAGGGCAGGACTCAAACCCCTTGGGTGTGCCCTACAGGACAAGCACCGACCAAAGCAGGGAGCAGCTTCACTGAAAGACCCTCGGGGCAGTTTAGTGCAGGAGAGCTGGCCTGCCTTGGGAACAAAATTCCAGGCATCCCTTTGCTCCCAGGAGTTACCTCCACAGTACCTTCATGAGGTAGCGCCAGGGGTAAGGCTGGCACGGGTGTGAGAGTCACAGTTAAGGACCCGTGCTGGCACCATTTTTCATAATTACTACACGTTACAATATTCACATTGATCAATACTCGATAAATAGTGGAGGCAACAGTAAGGACAATAGCATGGATCACCAATTTCAGTAATTAAAGAGTACTAATTAAATGCAGTAGGTTTCAAAATAATGGAGTGTCTATGAAATTATTTTTTTAAAGTTTCTAATCTCTAGGTTAGTAAGAAAACCACTAAAAGCACAAGTAACTACTTGCATAGAAGGAGATGAAGCTCTGGAAAACCACAGGCTGGGATATGGAACTTGACTGAAACCTGACTCTTCCAATATCACTCCCAACTCCCAGAATCGCCCACCAACAGTAAAGCTTAACCTGATCTTCATTGTCCTACACTGTACAACAAGTACAGGGGCTGACAGTAATAAAGCCACTGCCCATTACACATGATAAACAAACAAACCCGGAGTGTAATCCAACACAAATTTGGAACCAGAATGTCATCAAGTTTTGAAGAAAATTAAATGTAAAACCCACTGAGTTTATTATGAGCATCAATCAAAAATAGCCCAGGCGTCTCTTGATGCTTTGCTGCAGTAGCAACGTGGTAAGAGAAAATAACTTGTGAAAGTCAGAGTTCACTAAATTCCAGACCCTTTTACAAAAATTCAGGGTTCTTGAGGACTAGGGACGTAGCTTCCACGTGGTCTTGTGTCAAGCCCTAAGCCTGGAATCACACGGATTTTCCTGGAGGACTATTTAAACATAAATATTTCTAATAACCATAGAGGATACTTGGTGCTGGGGAAGTATGTGGTTATGGGGGCAGGGTGAGGGATTCAATTTTTGACGTGCTGTGGGTCAACTACGACCTAGTTGGAGGTCAGTTGCCTAAAACTTCATAGGAGCCCACTAAGGCCAGCAGGAAAACTGGAATGAGGGTGCAACCCCCTGTCCTCGAGAATGTGTTTCACACCTTGCGATCCACCACATAACTCTGTTGTAAACAATTAAAGCACGGAGCGTCCTGCCCAAAGGTCAGGACAAGCGGACATTGGTGTAAGAGAAAAATTACTGTTCACCAGGACAGCAAATTTCCTGGTTCAAAACCCCCAAAGAACAGAACCCACATATCCACTCAGATTGCAGTTTACAGGAAATCCAGCTTGGAACAGCTGTCCAACAGCCATCCAACATCACAGCACAAGACAGACTTTACTACGGTTCGCCTTTATGAGATTTTTTGTTAACTCTCGTATTGCATTTCTATTCACCTGCAGTAAATCAGCTTTTTCCAAAGGTATGGGCTCAGATTGCTCTCAGGTTATCTTACCACAGACAGGGAGAAGCCAAGACCCAAATGATGATTCTGATACAAACAGGTGAAAGGCAGTAGGCTACTAAAATAAAGATTGTTTTGAAGTTGTGGTAATTTAAGAAGATACTGCCATCTCACCACAAACAATCTGGTGATAACTTTACTCAGTAGAACCAGCCTTGAATTCTCTGCCACTTGAAAATGACTCATGAATTCAAACCCCTCTGTGAAATCCCCCTCATTCATTCCCTTGGGGGAACCATCCAGCTCCAGGCAGCTGCCCCGCCCCTGCAGAGCTGCAGCCCCACGTGCGGCAGGCGCACCCTCTGCCACGCCCGACACAGAGCAACCTTCGGGCTCCTTCAGCCCGGTGCCCCTGGCAGGCTCTGCAGCCGGCGCA
Organism: Mohoua ochrocephala; assembly: GCA_013398855.1. Classification (NCBI taxonomy): domain Eukaryota; kingdom Metazoa; phylum Chordata; class Aves; order Passeriformes; family Acanthizidae; genus Mohoua; species Mohoua ochrocephala. The sequence continues at coordinate 460,344 of VZTA01028188.1, read as the reverse complement.
CAGCCCCTGATCCAGCAAGCCAAGGGACACCGGCCCCGGAGCTCTCTGCAGCCCCTCATGCACGGAACGTCCAACAGCCCAGTAACCACTCGGTGGAAAAGGCAGAGGAGGGAGGCAGCACAATGGGATGAGTTACGGGTGGCCCCAGCTGTCGCATGCCAGATCTTGGGCAGCGATGGGAACTGAACTCACACCTCACTACACGCTCTGGGGCTTCTCCCTCCAGGTTACCCCGCTTTGAAGTTTGAAACTAGCAAGAAAAAAATGAGAACAATGTATTTTTAGCAGTAATGAAATGACTCGAATGCAGGATGTGCTTTGCCTCAAACTGCAGGTAGGCAGGCAGGCAGTAATTAGCACTAATGGCTGTGCAGTTCAGCCCTGCCATCACGCTCTGCACAGGGAACACTGGGAACTGCATCACCAAGCAGAGCTGAGCATAAAGTAATGGAAAAAAGAGCTGAGTTAGAGGTGAGCAACTGCAGCACATTTCCTCCTTCCAGGCAAGGGTGCTGCAACAGCTTCCAGTGGAGCTAGACCACAGGCCGACAAAGTGCTGTGTTACTGTGCTGACAACTTCACAACCTCTAGAGGACTCACACTGAGGATTGAGGAACAATGTTTACTTTGGCAAGAGATGCTTTTAGCATCCTTACTATGCTGCAGAACACTTGAAAGAAGAAATGTAACTGTAAATACAAGATAATTTGTCATTTAAAAAGTATAGCTACCCTGGACTCAGTGTAATACAGTTTTGCTTTGGGTTTTTTCCCCTAAGAAATTTATACTCTTCTTCAGGAAGATGCTGTAGAGCCAAGCCACAGCAGAGATTCTTTATGACTCTGCTCCATTGAGATGATGCTCACTGGAGAGCACGGGACATTTTCCATCAGTTGTAATGAGCAGTGGTAACACTGAAGTAATTTATAATAAAAAAAAATACATGTAAGAGAAATTCTGCAATTACCTGTTCCAAAAATATCTGTCAGGGTTGTGTGCCGTGTATTGTGTGTAATATGAAACGCACGCTGCCAGGTGCTCTCTCCCCTCAATGAGCTTTCAATAACCGGATTTGTCACAAACTCTGAGCTGTGAAGAGTTAAGTGACAACAACGCTGCATCAAACTCCCCCTATCACTGTTAAACTAACAAGCACAAAAACACAGATGACATGGAGCAGAGCCATCAGACCGCAGGTAAGTGCACTTACACCTCACCAAGGTGCCTCTGTGCATCCTGCAGCTTTTTGGCACCCATGGTCTGAACTG
>VZTA01028188.1:364076-454076 GCA_013398855.1 Mohoua ochrocephala | reverse complement strand
ATACAATGCTTACCTGCGACCACATTCTGAATATTTACCAATATTTTTTAATATTAAGGCAGCTGTTAATCGGATGTGTTTAGTTATTGGTCCCTCTTTTTCATCCTACAAAAGTAAAGACAAAAAAATTGTAAAAGCCCTGCCGTTTGTAGCGGGCAACAATGACTATCTAACACTTGATTCAAACAATACTAACTGTGAAATCTCTGAAGACAAGGTTTCTTGATCCTCTCCTTAATGCCATTAGGGCAGCACTCGGATGATTGACAATGGCCTTCTGTGCTCTGGGAGTAGAGGCAGTACCCCCTGCAGTCGGCTGCCTACATTAGGAAAGAAAGAATTAATAAAAATAAGCTTTGTGCTGCTTTCTAGATGATTAACAACTTGGAAAAGTTATTTTACAATTTTTAACCTATCTGAACAGAGACACAAAGATCCATTAATACTTGGTGCTGATACACGATTGCTTCCACAGAGATAAGCCTTATTGTAAAGCCTTCAGAAGAGTCATGCACTTTATTTTATGTGAAAAAACGCTTCTTTTGAAGAAGTACTGCTCATCACCCATGACATTTGTGATGGAAAAAATAATATATTGTACTAATAACACAGCCACTTCCTGAAGCGTACCAGTTTAAAGGAATGTTTTATCACACAGGAACTGTGATAGCAGCTACGCAAATGCCATCCGAGATTTGGCCAGAGAAGGTCCTTAAAGTACAGCTACTCAAAACTTGACACAGCTCATTGGGACCATTAGACACTAAGACAGTATAAAATATGTATTAACTGTGATTAGTGAGGAGTCATATAAAATAACGTAAGTTACGTTCTAAGACATAAAACAAGTAACTGTTAAATCAGATCAAACATCTGTAAAATCAATTACCTGTTACTGCAGCTTTTAGACTGAGATTAATAAATTAAGCAGGGCATAACAAACACAGCAGAAGCAATTTCTCCATTTTCAGTATTAACACTGAAGTCAAAGCTCTATTTCATGTAAAAACTTGGAAATTACTCATACCATCAGAGTTCAGAATGTATAAATATGCAACTTCACTTAATGATTTAGACTCATAATGTCATCCTAAAAAACAATTTGCAGTGTTAGTGGTGAAAAATATCACCACACTTCAGTATTTTGAACAATATTATTATGAAGTCTTTTAATACCCTAGAACCTGGTTAAGACGTACAAGAAGTGCTTACTTGTAAATGTAGCATAAATCAAAGGTAAATATTCTATTTTTTGAATGAAAGCCTGTAAGCAAGAGTTTTATTTAAGTATCTTATACTGAAATAGTCTAAGAATAAAACTTGAATTCTCTATTTAGAGAGACTTTCTTAGTAATCTGAGGTTCTAACAGCAAGGAAGCCCAGCAAAAAATTAAGATGTAGTAACAGGCAGACCCCTCCCTAAAACCTTAGCTCATAAACGCTCGGTCATCCTCCCTGAATGGCAATAAAATAATAGATATAATGTAAAAATATATAAAATATATTATACATGAAAGAAATAAAAAGCTTTACGAAGTAAAAGGAGAACGGCACGAGCTGGATTAAGAAACTGGTGGGCAATGACGTTTATAGAAGACCAAGTACCACGGTAAAAGAATTACTGTCTTCATTTGTAATTTCTGTAACATTTTTGTTTTCCTTGCATTGAGAAGCACAAGGATTCATCAGCGGAGGCTGTTCCCAATGCCTCTCTTCAACAGTTATCACGCCATATTTTAGAAAGCTGAAGTAATATTGCCTTGATTCTAGAAATATTGAAAAAGGGACAACTGCAATAAATTAGGAAGATATTAAAAAATTATCTTCTCGTTTTAAGTTTGAAGAAAAAAGAAATTGATAAAAAGTTACTGAAACATCAAGTGGACTGACTTGTGTTTGTGGGCAAGTATCTCTCTCTCTCTCAATATCTAGATTTCTTGAATTTCTTTAATTGTATTATCAACTTAACTTCAAACCACACCATTTATACTGTGATTTAAAGTTATCTCCTGCCCCACTCCCACAGAGCATGAAGAATAATCACCTTTGCTTCAGTGGCAACAAGGAAAAAAAAATTACCACGAATCCAAAAGGATTCCAATGCATAAAGCTACAGTCAACATAAAGTTAAATTGCTAGTGCTACCTGACCTTCCAGAATGTAATATTCAGCTACCTCTGAAAACCAGAAGAGGAAGAGTTAAAATAATAAAACTTCAAAAGCAAAGAAATACAGAATTAAGGTATAAAACCAACTCTGTAATGCAGCTTGACGTTGCCTAACTGGTTCTAGCAAAAGCCATTACAGATTTTTTCAAGTGTGCATGGTGTTATGATAGACAGAAAGGATGATTAGGGAATGGGCCCTCATTTGTTACACTGTGTTCCCTGTTTTACTTCCAGCACTGATTAACACTCATGATCTGCAGTCTCCGAGGTAGTTGTAAGTTCTACTAAATGGTGAGGGAGTAAATGAAGGAAGTGCACCTAATAAATGCCTAGAAGTTGATGACTTAAACATGCTCTGTCTCAGTACCAGTTTTTTTTAAGCTGCTTCAGAGCTGTATACAAGAGTTTAATGATACGGACTATCAGTCGTGAGCCGATGGATCTGACAAACTTCTAGGACTCAGCAAAAAGTTAATTAAGCCAAAACCCTGAAAGACAGCTTTCAAACATGAACCTGTAAGGCAGCTTGAGGCAAGCTGTTGGAGTGAGCTTAGGGTTTCATTTGACAAGTCATTGATTCTGGAAAGCAAATTATCAAGCCCTGTCTCCCTCATGTAGTTGCCAGATCTCTTTTCAGCTGCGCGAACAGAACTCTGGGGCAGCGCTGTAAGGCAGCGTGGGGGACGCGCCACACGTCACTAAAAACTTCCTGTTTGTTACGGGAGGAGAGTAAAAGTAACGGAAAGGGAACCTTCACGTTTCCACAAGAGACGGAAGTGTATCAACTGCTGTGAGTGCCGACAGAGAAAGGTCTCATCCCTTCCTTTTGTTCCAGCCCACCTCCTGTACCGGTGTTCAACTGACAGCAAGGCAAAGAGATTCCACTCATGTGGCAAGCCCACTCTTTTGCTCTCTGAGCATTTTTTTTAAAAACAAATTGATTTACCATGCAATCTAACAAAAACTAAAGCTAGTTCCCTCACCGTAAGCAATGCACAGCCGTGAGAAGCAACACGGGATGTCACGGAGAGTCAAAACAGAATCATAAAATCATTTAGGCTGGAAAACACTTCCAGGATCACCAAGTCTAACTATCAACCACTGCCAGATCCACCACTAAACCATGTCCCTATGCACCACATCTGCACATCTTTTGAAGACATAAAACATCCTATTTTGAGCAGAGGAATGTTCTCATTTCAATTTGTGTTCTGAAATCACATCCTTAGTATCTTGTGATATTGCAGTCTCAGTATTTTATCGAGAACTGGTTATGCATGTAAATTCCTGCTTTCTGAATCTGACCTAATTAGGGAACTCTGCCTCAGAAGAGGGGATGTATGAACAGTTTTTCTCCTACAAGTACCTGTGCCAATTTAAAAGAAGCTTGTGAGGACATATAGCTACTGGAATGTGTTATCTGTGTGATGGAACATTATGAAAAGGCAGAGTTAAGAACACATCATGCTAGTAGATGGTGTCAGCCCTACACTTCCCACTTACCAAGTATTTAAGACTACATTACCATAATTCTTCTTTTTGTGGTTTTCCAAGGTCTGAGTGCTGTTCAGTATAATGAAACGAGGCACCACAAAGCAACTATAAGTCTGTGTTAAGATGGTTTTTTATATTAAAAAATAAAAGGACTCTCAAGCTAAATTTCTCAGTTTTCATAACTTGACTTTCTCTGCTGCTTCCAGCAGCTTGGTAGCAATTTCACAAGCCACAGAACAGACTGCAAAAATCTGTCTGGGACCATCTAATTACGTCTTTAGCTTGCAACAAAGTGGTTCTAGTCAGTTAACAAAGGCCAGGTCTTAACACACTTAGACACGTAAGTGAACCCTGAACAACTCCACTAATAACACAGCCAGCCCCAAAACCTCACACCAACGAGGCTGCACTTTCCAATATTAATTCCAGATGGTTGAAATCATTCTGGGAAAGACAAGAGCCAAACCTGATTTCAGATAGCAACACAAAATCACAAGACTCTGAGGAATCTTTATCCTTTATCTTGCTTGCTTGTTCAAAGGAAAGTTTCTTACAACAGTCCCTCGATCAAATCAGCCCAAATTTACACCACAAAACAAAACTGTAAGGAATACAACAAGTTACAAGACAATCCATCTCAGCTGTGTGACACACGAACTGTACACAACAAAAAACTTGCCATTTTTATTACAAGCACTTCCCTGTTATAAGGAAAGTTAAAAAATGCTGTCCAGTTGGGGAAAAAAATAGGAGAACATGTTGAGAACAACGTTCATCATAGAGTTTTTATCCATAGACTTTAAAAAATTACCTGTTCATTTTTAAGATAACTGCAACTACATCAGAATCTATTCCCCTTTTTGTCTTACTGGAACGGTTCTCAAATTTGATTACAGATTCTTACATATGCAGAGTTTCATCTAATAAGCCAAGCTATAAACAAATTCATTCAATAATTTCTAATTCTCTTATTTTCTTTATTGTTAATGAGGCTCAAGTCTCTTACTTATTGGAAGGCTTCTGATTTCCTGCTTGTCCATGTTCATCTTGCTTTAATCCTGCAAGCAAAGCATCTCTGGAACAGTGCTTATCCTGTTTGGGGAAAAGAGAAAGACAGTAAGAAAGGTGTGTGGAAATTTACCATGAAATTCCCACTGTTTTTTGAATTAATATGTGAAAGAAAATCTGCACCTGTAAATGGGTAATGAAGGAAAACCTCTGCCGCTGGAAAGGTTCACATCCCTCCCATAAGCACTGCCCTGGGTAGACATCTTTTCCTCCATGTTCGGTTGCTGCGTGATAGAAAACCTGTGATGGTGTCTGAAACCACCTACAAAAAGAGGGAGGGGAATTTAATTTTTTTTTCCCCAGTTAATGGGTGAGGTACAAATATAACAAGCATCAACTCAGAGTGGTTAACCTTTTTTTTTTTCTGAATTGAGACATGCATTGATAAATGAAAAGTTGTAAAGTTTAAAGGGAAAAACATGTACACATATTACCAGTGAGCTACCAATAAATGTCAATATGACTTTTCCAAATCTGATTGAAATATCGTGGATTCTACTTTCACTTCACCAAAGAAATAATGCTAATGTTAATTCCAATAGACCCGTTCTCTGCAATGCAAGCAAAATACAGCAACAAACTACGAACAGCTAAACCAGATGAGTTTCTTGTATTCCTTTTCCCATTTTCCTTCTTTGCTGGCAGTCACACTCACACTTTATTTAAGTCTGATCAACTTGGTGGCCCTCCCCTGCACTCATTCCAGCAGGTCCATGTCCTTCCTGTGTTGAGGACCCCAGAGCCGGATGCAGCTCTGCAGGTGGGGTCTCACTGGGGCAGAATCACCTCCCTTGACCACCTGATCACATCTCTTTTGATGCAGCCCAGGGCACAACTGACTGTTCTGTGCTGCAAGCACACAGGGCTGGGTCATGCCCAGCCTCTCAGCCACCAGCACCCCCGAGCCCTTCTCAGCAGGGCTGCTTTCGACCTGTTCATCCCCAGCCTGTGCTGATACCGGGGGTTGCTCTGACCCAGGTACACCACCTTGCACTTGGTCTTGTTAAACCTCATGAGATTCCCATGGGCCCACTGCTCCAGCTTGTCCAGGTCCCTCTGGATGGCATCCTGTGCTTCAGGTGTGTCAACTGCACCACTCAGCTCGGTCTCATCTGCGAACTCGCTGAGGGTGCACTTGATCCCTTCATCCCTGCCATTAATGAAGGTATTAAGTAACACTGGTCCCAGTGCAGACCCCCGAGGGATAGCATGTGTCACTGATGTTCATCGAGACTCTTAAGCCATTGATCACCACCCTCTGGATGTGACTGTCCAACCAATTCCTAATCCATCTAACAGTCCATTTATCAAATCCATCTCCCTCCTATTTAGAAAGAAAGATGTTGTGGGGGATCATGTCAAAGGCTTTACAGAAGTCCAGATAAATGACATCTGTAGCCCTTCCCTTATCCTCTGATGTAGTTACCCATCACAGAAAGCCACTAGGTTGGTCAGACAGGATCTTCCCTTGGTGAAGCCATGCTGGCTTTGTTTGTTGTCACCTGTTCACCAGCAAGGGTACACCTCCTTTGACCCTCCTTTTCTGATTAATGTACCTGTACAAGCCCTTCCTGTTATTCTTTACATACCTTGCCAGGTTCAGTTCCAGTTCTGTCAGCTCTGTTCCACTCCCTTGTCCCCAAGGATCCCACAGACAATCTCCCTTAACAGCTGGAAGTCTGCCTTCTTAAAGTTCCAGAGCCCGACTTTACTCCTTACCTGACCTATATTTCTCAAGACTGCAAACTCCACCAATGCATGACTGCTGCACCTAGGTTACCTCCAATCTCATGTAGACAAAGGATGTGCTATTGCAATAGATACAAGATAGTACAGGAGAATCACTGTATTTCAAAAAACATGACACGAAAATAGTGAATGACTCAAAGCACTGGGGTTTTTTTGCCTATATATACACACCTTAAAACGTATCTCAGATGTTGCAAATTAAGCCCCTTACTCCAAGAGAGAAAAAAGTGGCCAAAAGATTTAGCTACTCAAAAATCACTTCAATACAACTAACCCAGCTCATCAACACCCACTTAATGCTTGGACCAAAGAGGTCTAGAAACCTGCTGCTGCCATTTGGGAAGTCACTGCCACCAGCTGTCCTCACACACTTGGTGGACAGATGCCACAGATGCCACTGGCGCCACAGTCTTACCAAAGAGGAAACACGTGCACCCACCTCAGCCACTGTGCTTCATGTGCCAGGACTTGAGTTTCAGTTGTAAGAAAAGTATGTGTGACTGAACTACCTGGGCTGAACAGGGCCAAGAGGAGATGACCTCCCATCAGAGACCTACTCCAAGCAGCCAAGGATGTAGCAACATCTACAACCCACAGCAGTCATTCGTGGACAAGTCCAAGTCAGGACTCTCAGTTTACCAATAGCAGATCAGTCAGTGCTTTGATCCAGCCACCTCCTTCCACATCCCCACTACTCATTTCGGTAGTGTCCATTATGCAAACACACTTGCAACTGATACCTAGGCCTAAGTGTACAGATACTGATAGCCGAGCACTATAAAGGTATCAAAGAGCTAATTTCACCCACAGACAAGTCTTAGTTATAAATTGAATGCTACTGCAATAACCACCTGTAATACAATTACCTTCTGCACAGGCAATAAATACCACTCTCTTTAAAAGCACTCATCTTTTACATGCCAGTCACCTCTTACTGAAGGGAAGCTGAGAAGGAGAAATACCTGCCCCTTGCTGTTGGTCCAGATAACCCTTAGTAGGACATGAAAATAAAATGTTTTACATCTACCCTGGCTCAACAGCGGGTGTTTCAGAGGACAGAAAGATGTCTTTGCACAATCAAGGGGAATCAACTTAAGCCTGGCACTAACCATTTTATGAATAATTTCTGGCACAAATAAAACAAATTTCATGGAATAAGTGAAATCCAAAATACAGTGCAAAACATTTCATTCAACATGGCAAGGCTTCAGAAAAATAAAGCTATTTCAGCTATGTTGGCTCATTCACTGTTTAATATATTCAGTGTTATACACTTCAATCACTGATCTAAAAAGATTCAAACTTACTACCATTTTGCAGAGAAAAACTATTTTTCCTTAAAGAAACACCTAACTATAGTAATAAAAAAAAAGCGCTTACATACTGACAATATGGTCAGTTCAGTCTAGACTCTTGCTTCCACACTTAATTCATCCATGGTTCTGTTCAGCTGCTGAACAGAACATTAATAGCTGACTTGACAAGCACTGGAGATTCAATAGCATTTTCAATTTACTTTTTAAATACAAAGCATTTCAAGAGCAGACATCTGCCTACCTGTGAAATAAAACAGCAGCTTTTAAATTAAGCTGCATACAATTAACAGTACTTGCAGACAGCTGAAGTTCAAAGGAAAACACCTACTTTCTGTTACATCCTTAATGCAAAGTAATGTGCTGACTGACACTTTTTAGAATTTTACTTCCACCTCAGATACTAAATCTGAACACATCTGCCAGAGGCCAATCATTTCAACTATTTGCATAACTCAGCCTCATCTCATTGTGGTCTTTAGATACTACTAAATCTGCGGCATTTCAAATCTTGGTCTAATGTTTCCTAATTCAGTTCTAAAAAAACCCAAACCAAACCAAACCACCAACACACACCACTGGAATGCTGCTGACTGGAGCAGCCAAATTAGTCAGCAGGAAAAGAACATACTGTTTTATGCGTTCATATTTATTCTGATTCTCAATAAAATGTTTAAGGCCTTCACCGACTTCCGCATTGCATCTTTGAAGGGAAACACAATGCTAATATTTTTTGAGAATTAAACTGAAGAACAGGCGTAGAGAAAAAGGTGTTTTTAGAGAAAATTACTGTTTCAAATGTGCCTCCTGTCATATCTTTCCAGTTAGCTATGAATATCACAAAAAACCCCAGCATTCTATCACTCTACTGTGATGAAACTGCCTGCTTAATCCTAGGGAAAAAAATTGCTAAGCAATTGAGAAAGAAACCAAGGAGTGAATGCGAAGTTCGCACAGACTAATGACCCACTCAAAAGAATCTTCTTGTTTCCCACTTAAACTACTCAATAAAACCAGCTAAGATTGAGAGCTATAAATAAAAAAAGAACAGGTGGCAATTACAGAATTTTCTTTATGTCTAATAGAAGCAGAAAGTCTACAGGAGATTTGATACACCTGTTTTTAATCAGGCTGTTCAAGGAATATGAATAAACAATATATATTTGAGGAAAATGCTAACTTAACATTTTGGTTCTCTCTTCACCCCAGACAACGTCGAGTGTAATGTTTATCCAAACTGGTTTTAGGCTGGGACTGAAATAACTGTTTTAAAGGTGACAGCATAAAAACAAGCTGTGTGTAACGTGAACTAGATCTATTAATGCAAAAATCTCTGAAAGCTTTTGAAAAGAATGAAATTTAACCACGAACAAAAAGCAGTACAGGAAGTAACAGCCAGATAAACTAAAGCAACAGAAACAATGCACTAGGCTTGGAATAAAACACAGAGATCAATGGCCTTGTAGCCCTTAACTTTAGTCTCAAGTAAATTTTCTGGAGTAGTATTTTAAGACAGACTACAAAAAGACTGAGAATGTAAGATAATTTAATAGTATTGCTCCTCCTCCTGCCCCAACACAGCTCATCCTATGTAACTTTAGACATCGAACGAAGTTGGCGACTTATGCTTTAAAACCGTAGCTCAGCAAACTCTTCGACACGTTATAAGCTGGCAAGGCTTCTGCTGTGAAACTGCCCCAGCCTCTCATCTCAACCTCAATGCAGCCCACGCAGGAGTTAATGCATCCCTTGTGCAGCCAGTAGACCATGGCTCTATGGGTCTATTTATTAGCAGTAAGGGAGGAAACTACAAAGTAAGTAAGGGCTTACATGTATTTCTTACATAGAGAAGTGTCACCTATCAAATAAAGAAAAATCACTTTTAAGGTGAAAATAGTGCTATGATTCAAGAGGCACCAGATCTCTATGTCTTGCATTGACTGAATGATCTTAGAATTATGTTTGCCTTGCAATGAATGAAAGAAAACAGAAATTACACCTTCAGGGGTTTCATACTAACTGGCATTCAGTATTCCTATAATTCTGTTCAAATGCCTTATTTTTACCATCAGTTCCAAACATTCAAACTTCTCCATCTTTTCATCCCAATTTTCTGAATTTCCCACCAGCTTTTTGTCAAATCAGCTTTATGCTCCCTTTGTCATCCTACAGCAATGAGGCCTCTCACTCTTTTTCATCCTATATGTGATGCAATTTTTCTCACTCACAATTTGTCTCCAGTTTTCAAAGTGGCTATTTGACAACTACCTTTTTTTCTTAGCCAGAAACTAAGCTTATTCACAAACCTAAGTTATTTTAAAAATCAGTGTCAAGATACACATACTTTTAACAAGAGTTGCATCAAGTTTTTATAAGCCTACACCTTAACGTCTGCTAGTTCACTCCTCTCTAAGAACAACAGCAGCAAATAAAACAAAAAAAATTAAATCATGGCTGTCTAGTCTTAAGGCCCAGTTTCTATTTGCTTCCTTTCATGACAACGGCATCCTCTGGCACACAAATGGTATAATTACCAAAATTAGTCATAAGCTAAATAAGACTGTGACCAGGACACTGAAGTGCAACACCCTGCACTTGCAAAACTGGAAACACAAGAAAATGTCAAGACATGATTTGTAACTGCAGTACAGGAACTCTTTTTATATTTGCAACACAGAGAACAAGCTTCAGAGCTCAGAATTTTTTGAAACTTAACTACACGACGATTTCATTTGTTACTGAAGAATCAATATACTGCAAGAAAGCCACATAATACTCATTTTATGCTCTGCAGTATAACTGAGAGCAGTTAAGTGTCTTGCCTTCCCCCATCTCATTCAGTTTCCTCAACACTGTTCCCTTTTTCTTTTCCCCACTGACAAAGTACAAGGCAACTGAAGGAAACAGAATGGACGGAACTTGAAGAATCACCTTCTATATACAAGCATCTGTTACATATCAGTAAAAGGTAAATAAAGGAGCCATTTACTTTTTACAAGATTGCCACAGACACATGAAGTTCTGTCCAGGTTTTTTCATTTGCTCTGCATGTTGACTTGCTGCAGTGTATGAAGGTGGCTGCAAATTCATCTGCTGGCCCTGTACTTGAACTGTTGGTATCGACGTTGCAGGTGTGCTCTGTAGAAAAAGTTAAAACAATTTTAAACAGGGCTTATTTCTAGACTTGACATACAGTTTACTGTTTGTTGAAAGACTTTTTGTTTTACACCTTAATCCACCACAGGCGCTCAATTTTTAACACTTTGAATAAGCATTAGTAAGACACAGTAACACGAGGGACATACAACTTTTACACTGCAGTACTTATGCAGAACTTTCTAATATTCAAATAATAAACTTTATGCTCAAATTCAAAAGCAGAATTATGACTGCCAAGAAATTTCTCAAGGGCACTAGTGGAGCAAAGGTTAACATTATTTTTCAAATGCTTTGTTGTTATTTCAGAAAAGAAAAAAAACCTCATGCAAACTCAAGGCATTGCAGTATCATCAGCATAATGAATAGCACCACATGCTCAGAATGCCTGAAGATGCTGTACAACGTATATACAATGAAAAGAGAAACATTTCAGAAAGGAAAATGATGTTCCCCTTGCTCCCCTGCAATATAACGAGACACTTAACACTCAACTAAAATTATCTTTGACATTACCTAAAAATACATAAACCCAATCCAATTTTATTTATTTTCTGAGTAATAGATACTGAATGCTGAACTTTCCATTTCAAAACAGTGTCTATGTCAGAATATTGTTTCTCTTCTTTCTTTTTTTCCTGGAAGGGTCCGGTCAGCAAGACGTTTTATAAGGATGATGACAGTAGAAAAATTAAGCTTTTGAATATTACTTAGAGATGAAGACCTAACACCCTTTTCTTCCCCACTGTTTGAAAACGTTCACACTCTAAATAGAGACCAAATAAAATTACTTTCAAATCTGTTTAAGAGTATTACAAGGAAACACTTTCAAATGGTGCACACAAAATAGTCTGTTTAGGTCTTTACAGCTCTGTTACTGAGTAACTTTAGACTCTCGCTACAAAGAAACAAATACCTAACTGCAGTTTCTAACATTTCATTTGCACGTTGATTTACATTTTCTTCCTGTCGCTCTCTATTGGCACTGTGGACAACAGTCACACGAGGTAGTAGTGGGTTAGTAACTATCACAGGTTATACTACCAAAAACATGACCGAAGGGACAGCAAAAAGCCTGGTCTAAAGCAGAACTGTTCCCGTATCCAAGCATAAAACATGATAAAAATAAGGCAAAACTCCTGAATACAGCACAACTACTTATGATGCCTGTGATCCATCCACATATTTGAAAAGCTGTAAGAAAGGACTTGAGTCCATTAGTCATAACTACAAACTATTCTGAACTCAGCAATGATTTTCACCTAAAGACCTTTAAGCTGTTTTACAGAATGGGTAATGAATCCTTCACGAAATATCTTTCAACACAAGGTAAACACAAGTGGAGACTTTTAATATCAACATCCCCTTAAAAAGGCATTTTTAAAATGAAGCTGCAAGTAAAATAACGGAGTGTCAGCAGTACAGCTTGTTTTATAACCTTCACTTGGCATCCCAGTATCAACACATTATGATGGTCTTTTATGTGACTTTTTATCCCTGTAGAACTTCTGTCTCATTTAATGTGCTGAAGAGAAAATGAGCTTACTGAATGAATTCAGTATTTCATTTAATTCTCATCATTCAATGTGTGGTTCATGTATTATTTACTCCATTCAGAGCAAACCCTGCAATTAATCCAGAATTATGAATTTTCTCAAGGGTTTCTCTGGCAAGCTCTCCTAGTGGTATTCAAAGGTTTTAATATCATCTCATTGAAAAATTGTTTATTTTAAATAAGTTGATCTGAGATATACAACACCAAATGTTACATGCTGAAAATGAAAGATCTCAGAAAGAGAAACAAATTTGCAGGACAAAAAGTTAACATTCAGTTTCCCCTCCCATTTTTTTCCACTTCTTTTTTTCCCCAGTGAGGAAAAAAAGCTGATAAATTGAAAAGAAACATGTAAGATAGTTGCTGTTGTTTAAAAGTCTCTTCTTACTGCTCTACTATGGAGTAGTTTCACTCAAACTTGGTCGGCACAACTTCCATGTATTTTTTAAGACAAATCCACTGCTTGCCTATCAGCTTTGCTGATTATATTTTAAAATCAACACATAAAGCAAAGTTACATTTGCTTTCCTAGCATTTTCGTTTTAGAAACGGAAGTTTTACATCCAAACATCACAAAGCTTTCTTCTCTTCACTCAAGAGATCAGAAAGACTGCTAACTTTTGGTTTCCTTCTCCCTCTATTGTCATGTATCAGTTTAGTAATGCATGACACATGGGGCATCACTGAAATTAGGTACAGCCTTTGTTTTTCAGAAATAAACTCCTTTTTTCTCCCAGAAATATACCTAGAAATACTTGCTATGCGCTACCTACTTTACAGTACTCCTATGCAATGATTATGTAAATTCACCTATTTCTTTAACATCCAGAACGATGACAGACATTAACTTTTCCCTAATGAAGTCTTTCTGAGAAAAGTTAACATTGAAAAGTCTTTCCCTGGGGTATAAAGATTTCAGAAAATTTCCTCCTCTAGCAAAAACATTTAATGAATCCACGGAAAATTTCCTCCTCTAGCAAAAACATTTAATGAATCCACGTTTCCCAAGAAAACAAATGCCCAGTACTCCAGTACACTTGAAAGCATTTCACGACATCCTTTTATAATCAAATTCGACCTCTCCATGATGCAATTTGCAACTGCCACCACTTAGCCCTTTTCTCACAGGATTTTGGGACTGAAGGGTACCTCTAGAGCAGCGTCACCTATCTCAGTAGGGTTTGCATTCGACTCTGAAGTACAGAAATACAAACCCTTAATGCCTGTACAGTCTACTTACAGAGCAGATACTACAGCCTTCTTTTAATAAGCAGCTAGAGATTTTATACCTAGACTGGGTTGACTTTGGACTGAGGAATTGGAGAGGGGGAGGAAGTCTAGCCTGGTCATGAAAACCAACAGTACAACTAAGAGCTTTCTGCTAACTAGAATGGACTGTTTACAAAGATGTTAATTTAATTTTGCGCATAAGAGCTGCTACTTTTGGGCACACGAGCTCCCTGTGTGGTAGGAATAACAAACCCTATGAGCTGGGGCCAGAAGTGTCCTCCACTTACATTTCACAGAACCAATGATGCTATTCCCTTTATGCACGAACAGGTAACTATTTTATCATGATACCTGCCCATTTTATTTAAAAGGCCTACTGTGCCACCAGCAAGAGAACACTGCATCCCAGTGTGCTGGGAATTCTGTTGACGTGTGGAGCCATATGCAGTTTAAAAGCACTAAGCTGCATTTTTTCCCACCATTAATACGTGCACACCCACTGTAAATAAATGCAATTTAAATTAAGTAAGTAAGTTAATTATTAGTAAAAATATTTTTAAAGTATAATAGGATTTACAGCTTGGTATGACAAAATTTTGTTTAGCTTATTCACGATAATGAACGTATCTATAAAAAGGTAACACAAGCTGAAAACAAATAGAGCAGAATTTGAGTGTGAGAAAGGGGTCAAATGGATGACTAGGCACCAAAATAAATGTTCTTTTCTTGTTAGATTACAGAAGTTTATGTCTCCTTGCAACAGCGTGCTTCACAAGTGAAGGGCAATAAAAGCACAGAGATTCTGTATTTCACTACTTCCAGCTGAGAAACTCATTTGCTCTGTGGCTAGGAATGAATTACACCTCCTGGAGCTGCACACCTGCTTTCTGGTGCATGCTAATTCTCAGCTTTCCAATCAACAGAGAGCAGGAGCAAACAGTCAAGGCCACACAGATTTTGCCACCTAAATTTCAACGCAAGCGTGCTTCAAGTGGGCAGCCTTAAGAGAAACGGGCGTGCATTGTTTGTGAGGGGATGACGGTGATGAGCAAGAAAGTCATTAATTAAAAGCCAGATGAGGCAATTTAAATCAGATATGCTCAATTCTAAGAACTTGGCATACCAGAGCGTTCCTTTAAAACACACACCAATTGGGACAAACCAACATGGTTAGGTTCAACAGATGTTTTGGAGGCATCTGAAGAGGAATAAGAAAATGTGGCAAAGAAAAGTACACAGGTAATTGCTCATTTTTTTTCCAACCACCGGTCTAGCACAATGCCTCAGGAAAGCAATAAACCAGGACCAGAGAACACGAAAATAAAAGGAAGCCAAGAAAGTACAGTGCCTATTCTGTCTCCTCTCAAAAACACATCTCATGAGCTTACAAAATATAGATGGAGATACAAGAACAAAATTGCAACACTCTGTGTATCACGTGTACCTATTCTGACATAACTAATATATCCCCCTTTTTTATCATAATGTAAAATATGAAAAGAAATTTTTTAAAATTCAGTATACATACAGTTATTTTTCAACAAGCTTTGCTGAGGTATACAATTAACAGTGAATAATCTCAGGTTATATACACAAGATACCTGTATTTGTCTGATTGGATTTCGATGGCACTTACATGGGCTCTCCCATATACAGCAAGTATACAATGTTCATTATTTTAATAGGCCATTTAAATTAACATTTTTCCCCAAGCACATAGTACCATCCCATTTCAAACTACTATTCATATAACGAAACAAATTTCTCTTAACTTCTACACTCTCTTAAGGATTATTTAATTCTTTCTTGCTTTCCTTAGTTTTCAGATTGTTGTTCCACTCCTGCCCTATTTGGTCATCTTTCCTTATCTTCAAGCATCTTCCCTTTCTCCTCTCTGTAGTTCATGACAGCTAATCCTACCGTAGTTGCATAACTCCCCTTCTTTTTCTGTCCTCCGAACCTCTTGTTTCAGTCTTCCTGTTTGGTTTTACTTTTATTAATTTTTTTTTCTTCTATCCCTTTCATACTTCTCTGAAATACAAGCTGTAGCTTAGAAAAAAATTTTAAGCTAACAAGCAAAAAGGAAATCACCCAGTAAGAGCTTCAGCAGCTGTGTAATTTTGCCATAGCTAATATCCCTTTATTCTCTGTCCCTCACCATTTTTCTCCACCGGATTATTTTCTAATAAATTTCACACTGTTTGCAGTAAGAACCATGCTCTCCTTTTTCTCCTGCAAGACAGCCAATATATACTTAGGTCCTTCAGAGAGGATAAAACAATGCAGATGCTCAAGTGAAAAAAAGTGTTCCTCAGCTGCTGCCTTTCAAAAAAGTCAGGGACAAGGAAGCTGCTTATCAGACGAGGAAGACTCAAAATGTGAGGGAGAAAATAGAAGATTACACAAGGCCTAATCTTAAATGAAGTCGTCACTAAAATTCACGCCAAGTTCACGAGAATTTGGCTACATTTCTGGATATTTAAAGATACTCCTAAAAGCAGATTTAATATTGGAAATACTTAGCAGCTCCTTTTCCAGAAAAGCAATGGCTATTGCAGCTGCTCAGCAGCTTTGGAAAAAGAAAAAGAGCTGGTCAGGGCGATTTTGGTACTGTTTATAACCCAACACGTTAATTTTAAAGAAGTGGTCGAGATCTCTGCAAATCTTAAGCCAAACTATGATGATCACTATATCTGAACAGAGTACTCTAAAAGGGGTTCAACTGTAAGTCAGTACTCGCAATATTCTGACAGACGTGATTCATAAATATATAGACATATAGTTACGGCCAATAGCTAATGAATAAATTTCTCACCAAGATCAAAACTAATTAACTCATTTCTCCCACATTTCTGTAATTTTGAAGAAAGGAAGGACATCCTATAGAATGCAAATGAGCAAACTTTCAGGTAAGGAGACATTAAACCAAGTTCTTCTGATTGGCAAATTTCTACTGAATGGCAAACCCACCTGGCAGCATTTCTGTTTGTACAGGTAACGAAAAATGTAGTAACTATTAATGACAGTGATACTAGGGATAGTGTAAAAAAGAAACTATCAGCACAGAAAATATTTTTTTTCTATCCTCCCCCTCTAGTATGATGATACACATTACTGAAATCAAATGAAATCGTTAAATGTAACACTCCCTACTCAAAATTCTTAAAATTTGATCATTTAGAAGCTGCTTGAGATAAAACTGCAAATTCTTTTCAGGTACACATTGAGGGAATAAATAAACATATTCCATTCAAGAGACACAGCCACACCGTTTTGTACTTCAGCCAAATCCTTAGCAAAGCTACAACGGAAATTCAAACTGTGTAACAGCTAAAGACACTCGGTGTAAAAAGCAAGGCATAGCTAATACAGCCACACTACAGCATGTTGGCCCTATGCTGCTAACAAAAACTTAATTTCGGTCAAATTATTTCTAGTAAGAACAAAGATAAATAACATATAAAAAAAATACAGCTCTCCCTCCAACAAAACCTAAAAGAAAATTTAGAAGTGAGTTCAAAGACATTTTAAGAATTAACTCTGTGCAGTCACAGTTAAAAGCAAGAAGTAGAGAAAGTAAAAAAAGGAAGGTAACTTGTTAACTGTTAACCCCGATTTTTGACAACCAGAAAAGTCAAAAGAGTTTTCAAGAGCAACCTAACTTGTCACAGAAAGTGAAGTAGCACTAGCCAACACTTGTCACATTTTGAGTTCCAGGTCTGTATATCGGGTCTATACCTTCTACTTTGTCAAAGGCAAACAAACCCCCCAGCCAAATTTAAAAAAAAAAAAAAGTAAGAAATAAAAGACCTGTTACTTCAAGGTCAAAATGTACTGACGTACACTCAGGACTTCACTTCGTCTCTCTGGTCTATCAGAACTCTAATTGCCAGACCTACCCTTCTGTTCTCTTTGCTCCCATTCAGGTTAGGAATGGGTTTTTTTGGAGAGGGATTTTCTACGTACAAAGCTAAAATAAGTTCTAGAGAACGGAATAATCTCAAACATGATTATTTTACTTATTAATACTCCTGATGTCCATACCTCATTTCTAGTAAAATGTTAGGGAGTAACCCACTTTCAAAAGGTTAAATGAATTCAATCAATTAAGTGAATTTAAAAAAAATAACAAACCCTCTTCAAAGCTCAGCAAACAGAAAAAAAACCCCAAACCAATGCTTGTTTTATTGATAAACACTGTAAATATTTTGTAACGAATAAATGTAAATATTTCAACAAATTTACAAAATAATACTTTCTCCTAACTGTAGTGAACCCACAAAGCAAGACTTTGAAGACCAACTTTAAATGCAAGAAATTCAACTCATTTCGGCCATCCAGATGCAGGTGTGGTTTTTTCCCAAAAAAACATATTCACCCCTCCACAGTGACCGAGAATAAAATGCAGAAAAATACAGATATTTTTACAAGACCATCCAGCAAATCATTGTTGTTTTCAGAACAGTTAATCCTTAAAGGAAGAAAATAGTGAGCAGAAGTTCTTGCCTCACTGCATATTATCAAGCCACAAATTTTGAATTCCACTGTTGTCACTGATACTGAAGAAGTATGTAAACTGTTAAAACTTTAGTCTGTGGAAGAACAGAAAGCATCATTTTCTGAATATTTTAAATACTATGCAAGAAATATAGACCAAGCTCACATTTTCAACCATGTTATTTCACAGTATTAGTCAGAATCACAGAATAAACATAAAAAGAACACTGCAACATACCTGTGTGACCATGCTTTGTATATACGTGGTTGGATGCTGCTGCTTTTGTTGAACAGCACTTTCTATTGCTACTTTCGCTACAGTGCTTGGATCCGCTCCAGCTGGCACAGCAACCATAGTTGCACTGCAACCAGCATTGTTGGGGTCACTGATTGTAACAATTCTAACTCCTACTTTATTTGGAATTCCTGGAACAGTTTCCCTGTCATTATCCTCTGCTGGCCTCTTTGCAGTTTTGCATTCTGCTGTGCCATTAGTAGACCGAACTTCGGAGGACAGGGTAGACTGGGACACTCTAGGTCCTGAGTGTGGAACTGCTATGATTTGATGCCCCTGTATAACAGAGGCTGTAGATTGTGGTGAGACAACTACACTTGGGCGTTGCTGAGGCACATCTGAATTCAAACTTGAAGCTAGAGGTCCATTAGGTAAATCAGTGTTGGTACCACTAAGTTGCTGGGTTAACAGTTTTGCAGCCTCCTGTGTACCGCTTACAACAGGTGAACTACTCAAAGTTAATACAGGCCCATTAGAAATTCTTTCCCCTTGATCACCTTTGGCAGTATCTTGCTGCGTGGCATCCAAATTCCCTTGTTGTTCCACTGAAGATATCTCACCATTTCCTACATGATTGGAAGTTTTGTGATTTGGAATGTTTTTGCTCAAATGAGAACAATCTCCTTTATCAAAATCACAGATTCCATTAACTAGGGGCTTCTTCAAATCACTTTTAATTTCCTGTGTGTCCGTTTGTTCAAAGTTCTGCTTTCCAGGAGCTCCGTTCTCACCCATTTCTAATGATGGCCCATTACTGACTTGTGAGCACTGATTGGCCTCATTCTGTGTTTTCCCTGAGTTAGAAGGAGGTAGACTGGAGTCACTATACTTTCTCCCATTTAAAAGACTTCCCACCTGCATTTCATTTTCTTTTGCATCCCCATTGCTGGTGTTTGCAGCTCCTCTTCGGCAGGAAGGGTTCTCCATAACTTCAATTTTACGTTCGTGAATGTGTAAACCTGTTGCTTCCTTTGCTTCTTCCTCCTTTTGGCAAATTATTTTATCACCTTTGAATGGGGGAGCAGCAGTACACGGTGATTGTCCAGCTGAAGGTGCTTGAGTAGCTGGAAGGGTTTGCACCTGTAGCCCAACTCCTGTCTGTGCTCCACTTACTGCAATTCCTGCTGGAGCAATGATCTGAGTTGCATTTCCCTGACTCACAGTTGCAGTAGCAAAACTCGTATTTGGCACAACTGTTATCGTAACCTGGTTGCCAGTAGTCCCTTGGAAAATAGTTGCTGGGCTGTTTGAGATCAACTGGCCTGGCAATATCTGCAAATTAGAAATGGGTACTGTTTGCACTGCCCCTTGGGGCGGGATTGCACCCGGGACCAGCTGAACATTTTGCTGTCCAACTAGCAGCTGCTGAGCTGGAGACTGTCCTTGAACTCCAAAGCCTGGTGTCTGGTTATTGGCCATCTGATAAACCACCTGAGGGCTAGGAGCTCTTGCATTGTTAGGTGGAGGAATCTGTGGAGCTGGGAGTATAAGCTTCCCCCCTGGAGTTGAGGGGCCTCTTTTTGGAAGAAGCAGTTGTTTTATCAGGCTAGACTCACCGGAGTTGGGCTGGCCAACTCCTGCATTAGCTTGTTGTGACTGAACTTGCATTTGCATCGGCTGTTGTACCTGTACCTGCTGCTGCGATGATGCTGGTGAATGCTGCTGCTGCTGCTGCCTCTTTACAGAAAGCATCTGGCTAACAGTAGGAGGGGGTCCTTGTGACTGAGGAGTGGTAGATGAAGATGACATAACTGTAGGGACTTGATTATTTGTAACCGGACCTGGGGACGGTGAGGATGATGGAGTAATGCTCGGCTGTCCAGCCAACTGTACAGTTTGGCCAGCGGGAAGGGAAGCTGGGTTAGCAAGCACAATTTGATGAATGGCTGGTGCATACGTCTGACCTTGCTGAGCTGGCTGGCTTACGATCACTACACTTTGCTGGGATGGTGGCGGAGGCTGCTGCTGTGGCTGCTGCCCCACAGCAGATGGACCTTGCTGAGACAGCAGAGGCTTTGGTGCAATATTCTGAAAGCCTACTCTAGATGTGGGTGGGTTCTGAACGCCTGCAATTGTAACCACCTGCCCAGCTGCTACTTGGAAATTTTGAACTGTGGTGGCAGAAACAATGTTGGATGCAGAGGTTGTGACATACTGCTGTGGTGCTATGATGACGGTATCTTGTTGCTGGTTACCCGCAGAGGACTGCTGAGATGATGTCTGCCCAGGTTGTGATGATGTGCTGATTAGCTGTTGACCCTGTGAAACTGCTGAACTGCATGCTGGTAGGTTTTGTACTCTGCCAAATATATGACCCTGAGGTACAGCTTGCTGAATTACCGTAACGGGAGTGCCTGAAGGTATCTGTCCTGGTACCACTGCGTGCAGTGGAGACTGTTGTGGAATTACAGGTTGGTGGTGAAGCATCTGAGAACTCACAACTGTAACAGACGGCTGCTGGCCTGTAGCGCTGTGATTTTGATTAGAAGCTCCTCCTACAGCAATAGGAACAGGAACTGCAGACTGAGGAACAGAGCTCTGTATTACTGCAGCCTTCACTACTTCACAGGATATTGGACCTTTATTCTGTATAACAGTCATTGGAGCATTTTGTTGTGTATGAATAGAAGGATTTTGTGGAATTCTAGAAACAGTCTGTGCCACAGTGTGAACACCTTGAATTGGAAAAGACATCTGTGTTGCTGTCAAAGTTGAAGACTGGTTAATAGGGGTCCTCTGATAGTGATTTCCTACACCTGGTAGCCCGTGCGGGATTCCTGTTGAAAAAAAGACAGTAAAAGTTTGGAAGCAGAGATTATTTCAAACACATTAACTAACAAATTTTTAAAAATCCAAGATTTGAAACTGCAATTCTACATGAAGCAGTTTCTGTTCTCAGCTCTACAGAGTCTGAATTAACGATGCAGCAACAATGGCTGGTCTGCCGGCTGGCAAGCTTACGAGTGACACATCAAAGACTAGAATGGCATGCAAGGAAATACTGCAATACTATTCCCAACATTACTGAATAAACTCAATCAAAACATGTGGCCTCAACTTCCAACACTTTCAAGCGACGTTCAAAAACTTCTGGCTCTTATTACTGTTTCAGGATCAATGCAAAATACTTTATACATAATTAATTTAAAAACCTGCTGGCAAAGGAGACGAAGACACATCAGGAATTGAGTCAACCCGGACAACTGGGGTAGACGAAGTTGGTGGCTGCTGATAGTACATCTGAATGGGAAGTGGTATAGCTCTCCTTTTCACTCCTACCACATGTATATGTGCTTGACCATTGTTACTTGGATCTTCTACTCTCTTCACTGTATGATTTGGAAAGACAGTTCTGCCAAACACAACATAAATCTATGTTAATAAACACAATAACTCAACTCTCTTACAATCTTTTTCTTTTACCTAACTGCTCTTGTGTGCAGCGTAATAGCAGGAACACCTGCATCTTTACAATACAGCAGGATTTTCCAAAAGCATGTGAGCGTTCATCATTGAGGACTAGCAGGTCCCCCAGATGGCCAAGATGTCACAGAAACCTCAGTGAAAATTACAAAATCTCAAAAAACTACTTCAGAAAGAATTAGAAGGACTAGAGGCAGAGAAGGAACCCATTCCAAGATCTTGAAATAGAAAGAAATAAAATTAAACAAACTCTAAACATTTGTTTCAATTAAAATTCCAAAACTGGATGTCTTTCAACGCAGTAGATCTTTTCTCAAAGAAATCTAAAGCTACCACTTAGTATTGAGAACATACAATTGCTTCTTTATTGCTGCATAAATTCTCGTCTTACCGTAAGCATTTATAAAATCCAGTTGATGTTAGGATTCCACCTCGAGCTAATTTACTACAAGTAGAGAGGTATTCAGAGTACATTTCTGCTCGAGAGACTGAGCAATCAAGGTTCACTTCAAAATGGGCATTCAACCTGAGGATGAAAAAATAAACTATGAAGCAAAATACAGTATCACAGACACTTTTGAGATCTGCCAACAACACGGAAAACAGCATTTTAGTATACTGTTTTGTCAGATGTCTGTTTCACGCTTTCTCCTTCCCACTGCTTATGAACCAACGCACTGGACCCCTAACACTCGCGGTCAGTTTGACATGCAATATCTTATTTACATACTTATATACATACTATTTATGCAGAATAGTCTCTACATATGCCTTTTTTATTGTATATTCTGCAAAAACAAATGGGGATGCATGGTATGTTGGCATCTCCTCCCCACAGCTCTACTCTTACTCCTTAATGATTATAATCTAGCAAAAGATGAGCTGAAAGCGAGCTAATTCTTCATCACAAATTTTTATCACGAGTCAGTACTAGGAATGTGAGTCGATTTACGTAAGACAAATAGCTCAGAAAGATCGCCCGCAATCTACGTGAGAATCACGGGAGAGATCGTTTCTCTCTAAATATCTGACAATAATACTAGTTGAAAGCAAAAGAATTTGGATGGAAAAGACTCTGATCTTCCTTAACTTGAGGTTCACAATGATCATGTAAGAGTTTTTCAGGGCCTAACTTCATAATTTGATAATTACTTTTACACTGATTTGGTAATATAGCAACACATTACCAGATGAAAATACCTGTGAAACAGGTTAACACTGCTTGACAATTTAAAAAAGAAATTAAATCAAGATCAGAGTTGAAAATCAAATCAAATTCTGTCCTCAGAGACAAAACAACTAATTTCATGGATCAACAGGGAAAGACTGAATATTCTGGTTGAGTTTTTGCTTTCATACTTCTTCAAAGCAATAACACAATGGATTTGGTTTACACTTTTCAGAAAAATGAGTCTAACAGTAAAGAGAAACAAACTAGAAAATTCTGTGACACATGAATTCAATATTTGTTTTTCTTCTTCATTAGTGTATTTGAATAGAACTATATACACTTACCACTGACATGCAAATTTCTCGCTGTCTATTTCTACTATTCCTGGAGGTGGAGCAACATGTGGTGCTGTCCTAGAGGCTGTAGACAACGTGGGGAAGGAAAAAAACCAAAACTTAATGAAACGTTTTTTGTCCTCCTGAACGAAGCACTTAATGACACCCACTGGTACAGTTTCTCCTATGTTTGTCAGTAAGGATGTATCCAGCTAAGGCAAGCCATGAAGGCGCCCTGTGCAGACTAAAGACCTGCATCACGGTTTACCCAAGTGAAGCAGGGCTTGCCAGGGCCAGAGTCACCCCTGAAGTGCAATCACGAGGTGTGCACCTAGTGAACGGCTGCTTCCAGATTCACGATCATGATCTCAGTACTGAGCATGATTTTAAAGTGGCCCAATACTCCACCAAAACAGGCACGTATACACAGCAATTATTTTTCCAATTCTGAAGTGGATGCAAATATAATGCAAAGGATTTTGTGGCAATGTCACATCAGTTCATCCCATTCACTCTTGTTCACCCCCTTGGTTACATTCTCTCCCAATCATTTTTGCTGTGGTATCTGCACCCATTCCAGAAGCAGCGCACTTAAGACATGCAAGCCAGTGTCTGTTGCAATGGTTCTTTCTCAGTAACTTCCTAAGAATAGTTAAGATTTGGTTCACATAACAAGAAACTGCTTAGAACCTCCAAGAGTGAGTCTATCTCATCTCATCTCTGCAAGTCTATCAAACACTATTATGTTACTGCCGAATAATACCCAGTGTAAAACACAATATAAAATGGACCTCTAATTCTCTGCAAATTGTGGGAACAATCTGGAATGGATACTTTTTCTTTCCATTGAACAAGTTAAAATAAGCAACGTATGTACCTTTCAGAGAATTTTCAATTAGCAACTGAAAAACATTAACATTCTCTCAAAGCTTGTTTCACAACAGTTTTGGCTAACATAGCTTTGGCTAACATAGCATATTTGCTTTGTGAGCGAGTGTTTGAAAAAGATATATACATTATGCATAAAGCTCCACTTATTTATGTAAACTAATCAGAAATCTAGAGAAGATAAAAATCATAGATCATATGGGAAATTGTATAGAAGAGTGTGTTCTCTTGCAGTGATACTCACCTGGGACGCCTGTTGCATGGGCCTGTGAAGAACCATGATCCATTACCTGTGGTCTGACATCAAGTATTCCTTGCTGGCTAACACACTGATGTTCAATGAGCTTTACAGCAGTAAGAGCATCAGGTCCAAACATCTGGATGTCCATAGAAACCAGGCATACTAAGGTATCTAAAGTATCAAATGTAAAACCAACGACGACATTAGGACAAGACAAATGAATGCTGTTGAAACATACTGATTTGCTTTAAAATTGCCACGTGTTGAAAGGAAACAAGTCTTTGCACGCTTCTGTACATTTGGGTTTTTTTAAAACACACTTCATGACATTAAAAAAAAAACACTTCAAAATTTTTAGCATCATCAATTCCTTGAGGACACAATGAATAAATTTAGTAAATTCCATCCCCATGCCGTGTGCTCCCATACACACGAGCAAGCCACATTTTTAAGAATATGTCATGGTCAGTGGTTAAGTCTTTTTTCCTACATAAGGGAGAGTAGGAATAGATTTTGCTTCTCCTTTACCTATGCTCTTCTCCACTTTAGCAATCTTTGAGCAGGCCACTTCTCCCATTTCTGTGAGCATGTATAGCACCTCAAGTGCTGAGATTACAAGCAGCACATCTGGTAGTGTGAGATGACATATGATCTCTTTATAGGATTCTTGATCCACATATTCACAAATTAAGACACCATTATCTTCGGCCTTACAAAGATTTGCCAAGATTTCCATGCCTGAAGAACAAATGCAAAATAGTTTTAA
This sequence comes from Mohoua ochrocephala, assembly GCA_013398855.1. NCBI lineage: Eukaryota > Metazoa > Chordata > Aves > Passeriformes > Acanthizidae > Mohoua > Mohoua ochrocephala. Next base: position 428,727 of record VZTA01028188.1, on the reverse strand, counting down.
ACAGCAATAATTACAATTCTGATACAACAACAGGAATAGCTAGAGATCTTACCTCTCATTTTTAAAAATCTATCCCTTGACATGAGGCATTTTGTAACAGTGTGGAACATTAGATGAGTAGTTTTGAAATCAACAGGATCCAAAAGAAGCTGATGAGAAAGAAAAAAAAATTACTAACACTATCCACATAGTGCTAATGGCTCAAATCCTTAAATTTGCTTATCGAAATATAAGATTCGGAAGTGTTTAAGTGCAGTACACACAAATTATACTCATGTCCATAAAACCCGAACTCTGTAAGCTTTTGATCGTAGCTAGTGTTTTCAGCCCTGTCCTCCTTTTCTGTTCTGAAGCAGCAATCTAACTTACACATTCCAGTGCTCAGAATAACAAAAATAACTTTATTCTCAGGCAGCCAACAGTATACACAAGTGTATTTTAACATCCAACAAAGACCAGAACTTGAGTAACAAGTACTCCTTCCCAAATGCTATCCCAGTAATTCGTCTTGTTTCTACTTATGCTTCTCTATTAGAGGTCTCAGTCATAAGTAACATTCCTTCTCATTGAGAAGAAGCTGGGTACGTGGTAAATGAAAAACATCATCTTTTTTCAGTATGTAGTAGCGGACTAATACTTCCCGTCTTATTCTCTGATAGTACCCATTCTACTTAAACTCATATGCTGTATTTTAAAATATAAGGACTATCTGAACATACTACTTATAAAATCCATATAATTTATCTGCACGATAGTATGACATATTGAAATAGTATATTTTACGACATTCAAACCTCTACAAAAAAAAAAAAAAGCCTCACATGATTCTGGCAGAATATCCAGTGGCATATGACTAGTTTACACAAAGTAGAGTACACAGAACATAAAACCCTCTACAACCATCTTTCTTAAACATACTGTTTTGAAGATATGACTAAAGGTTGTAATTATAAAGTGAAGAAGGTAGCATACAGACTGCAGAATTTAACAAATTCCTTTCTTCTCTCTGGGAAACGAAACTGAAAATTATACACTATGAATATCTTGTATCTCCCTACATCATCAGTCTTCTTCGTGTGATTCTGTTTTAGCAAACTGACACATACAGTCGTATTTTAATTTTGGCTCCGAACGCTTGTTTTCAAATTGCTAATTACAAATTCAGAGAATAAGTTATTTCCTTCTCCATCCAATCATAAAGGAAAAAAAAATTTCATTAACACTAATGCTTTTATCAATTTATATTTGGATTGTTCTGTTTGGAAGCACATTACCTCTGCTGCAATATTTCCCAGCGTGTCAAGCCCCAACTGCCGTAGAGAAATAAAGTGACTGTGAGCAGAGAGGAGCAGGAACCGAAGACAAGTACGATTAGCTGCCAGAAGTTTAACATTTCCCTCTTCAAAAGAAAGATTCCGTAAAATCACTGCTATCTGAAGTACCCGCTGCCCTTCGATATCATTAATGCCCAATTTGCGAGGTGGATGAAATAAGGACTCCCAAATCCATTCTTCTGATGGAATATCTATGAAGCAAATAAATAAATTTTAGTCCTTCCTTTGCTGTATTTATCAACATGTATGTACTAAGATCAGTCAAGATGTCTCACCTTGAGATTTGCTTCTGTCAGAAATTAGATCACGAACTTCAATATCCTCAACAATATCCTTCCAAAACTGAAGAAAGAATTAAAAATACTTAATTTCTAGGGGATATTTCTTTAAATATTAATTACTTTTATTTCTATTATGTTAAAATATTAAAATAATATTTAAATAATTGTTCTTTAAAAATTTCCTAGTACCTTGATAGTAACCAGAAGTGATGATATGCAAGATGTTCAGTACTTTTACATAAAGAAACTCTTCCCTTCAAGCACCAGAAGTAGGCAGTCACGATCAATCAACACTACCACAGAAGTGCTTTGCTGAAGCACATACTGAAACTATAGGGCAGTTTTCCACACACCATTAGAAACACAGCAATTACAAATGGAAAAAAAGTACAGTTCGTCCTCCTCCATCTCCTACAAACAGCGATGACCTAAGGCAGAATAAGGTGACTCCTCCCAATCCCAGTAGATCTTAGACTCCTGCAAGAAGTTGCTATTTGGAAAGACTTTTTAAAGCTGCTGCTGTGCTTCCTACTTCACCATAACACAATAAAAAAAGAGAAACAACCACTACCATCACAAAAAACCTTTATACATATAACCAAAGCTGAATGCTTCAGCAGACTGGAATTCAAATTACTTTACAAATTTATGGCCTGGTCTGTAAATGGTTGTTTTGTCGCTAGTCCTGCTGAAATTCAAGAATTAATCAAGGAATTAAGGTTTGCAGGCTAATAAAAACACATATTGTGATGTATAATAATATAAAAATATATAATAATACATGCATTCTAATGTGTCTATCTGAACAAAGATATAAACCTTCCTTTGACTAATAAAAATTTGTACATTTCTTTGACTCACTAATGAAATACAGCTCCTCTTTTGAGTATAATCACAGAATAAAACCACCAATAAATCTGGATAAAAAGGGAAGGATGGGAAGTACAACCAGCTGAACAGCAGGAGAAATTTTGCTATGCAAATGTAATTACTAAATTACAGCATTCATACCAAGCTTGACACTACTATTTTCTTGACAAATACAATACTACAGATTTTCTAAATGGGAAGGAAAAGAATTTTATTTTCACTGCAATGTTGCTAAATGGCGTCCAAGTACTGTTTAGTAAAGAGGATTACTTGCACAGAAAGGATTATTACCTCATTTTAGCAAAGACAAAAACAGCTAGAAAAAAGTCTTAACTTCTTACTGTTTGTTAACAAACAGATTTTTCTAATGAATACTGAAGCTATCACCAAGAGCCACAGAAGACGAAGGCATGCAGGCAAAATTCTGTTACAAGGGAACAGGAGAAACACGACAAGTTTGGGGTTTTTTTTGCCCAAAGGAACGGCAAAAATGGAAAAAGATAATTTAAGCTTTCTGGGCATTCATTTGAAAAACACATAGCACAAAGGCAATAAAAAAATCAGCATCACAAGCAGTTATTTAGTCCCTACTACGAACGACAGCTGCAATCTAATACTACATATTAATAGAAATAAACAAGGCAGGGTGCAAAAGTAAAGGTTTTATCAATAGTTATTCCTACATATATATATTTAGATCATGGTAACATGCTGCTAATAGAAACGTAAAGCTAAAACTTGGAAGCAACCAAATAATGCTAAGAGATAATGGACAAAGGTAAAGAACGTGATTCACATTCACAGTCTCATTACCATCAGCAGCCAAGCTCCTTTGAAAAAGATGCACAGGATTATACCGAATTCACCGCAAATCACATCAACCAAATTACTGTCCATAAAAACAATGGACATTTGAGTTCACAAAATATAATGTAGCAATGGTATGACTACTTATTGTCCAAGAAAAATACGAGAGCAACTGGAGTCAGCTTGAGAAATGACTGTGAGAGACAAGAAAAGTGACGTTTGAAAAGTATTTCAGGTATTTAAGTGCATAAGGACCTCTCTCTGCATACTATCTGGGAAAGACTCAGAGGATAAACGCACAGGAAAGGAAAGAATTTTTAAATTTATACAAAGAAGAAAGAGTTGGGCAATAAAATTTAAAAAATCAGAGAATAAAGAAGAAAACCAGAGAAGTAAGGAAGGCACAAAAACTGCATATATGTGGATTTTGGAACTCTACAGCTAGAGGAGGCCTCAGGAAGTCCAAGAACACGAAATCCAAATAATTTGACTGAAGTAAACAAAGATGAATGGTGCATGAAGAAATGTAATGCAATTTTTCATACACTACACATCAGACACTGAGCAGCTGCTGGAGACATGAAAGAAATACCTGGAAAAACAGCTAAATCTATCCGATTATAAACATTATTAGATAAACAAATCACTCTTGAAAGCAAACTATACTCACACGTGAACCTCGGTAACATGAAGATATTCAAAGCTAAGTGAAACAGTTAAAAATGGGAAAGTTTCCAGAGCACAGGAGAAAACATCTGAGCAGGATTGCCATCAGAGCTTGTGGATGGGGACAACAAAACAGACAAGGAGCGATACAAGATGACTGGCTAAACGCCAGTTGTTCCAATCCTTAAGGACATGCAGTCAGTCCAACTAACTAGAGGTTTAAGCTTATCGACAGCACCAGGAAAAATCAAGAGGGGATAATGCAACAAATTAACATAGCTGTAAGAGATAACAGCAGGTTCAACTTAAGTAATACTCAAATTTGGGCAATTAATGGAACAGAGTCACTGACTAGTAAAAACATTTGATTCCGTTTAGAAGTAAGCTCTGTAGAAAGTGAGAAAATATGTCCTGCTTCAGGTAAGATAATGAAAAATATAAATTTTTCAAACAGTTTTATATAATGTAGTAAGGATTGGGGGAAGGGAAAGAAAAAAGAAAAGAAAGGTAATTTATTCCCTTGAAGTTTAGTATAAAGAAATACATTGTTTTTCATCTTCACCTTCAACTGACACAGCAATGATAGTGGAGGACACAACTAGCAGCAAAATGAGAAAACAAAAAAATAAAGACTTTTTAAAAAAATGATAATATAAACTGTGAAAGGAGGAACTTATTTAATACCTGTTCTTTCTTCTTGAAACTGCGAAAGCACATTTTAAAAAACCCCAAAACAAACACCAAAACCAGATACACAACCTCTACGCTGACAACCAAGTATCTCTCTCCTACGTCAGGAAGCTCCCGTGCTTCCCCCTGATTCCTGTTTTGACACAGCCACAGCTGCAATACAAAATAAATTACTTCCAGTAGTAGGGTCAAACAAATGCTTGCATTTGCTCTGAAATGCTCTGAAAAATCAGAATTCTTGGCATTAGAGATACTTTTAGATCTGATGTTGGTTTTTCACATGCTTTCATGTGTATTTCAGAGTATTTCTGACATGCTGTCAGCAGTATTTCACTACAGAGTGGTACTATATATGTTGTAATGTCCAAAAATAGATCTTGGAGAGCATCCAAGTTTTTTATTAGTAAACCTTATTGCAGTTACAGTGGTTCTACTTAAAACTTTGCTAAAACATTTATAAGAACCACCTGCCCTTATAACAATTACTTAAGTTTATATAATTAATGAATATGTAATAAATTAGAATACTGTATAATTTTAAATGTTTACAGATCTAGACATGGCGCTTGTTGCTGCTCTAGATCAGCAACAGTCTGTGACAGCTTAGGGTGAAGTCAACACAGAAGAGCTGAGTGCTTCAAACAAACAAACAAACAAACCAACCAAGCAACCAACACACAAATTACAGTACTTCGGGACATATTTTTTCAATGGAAAAGGGAAATGAAGATTATGAAACATGCATTTTTACACCTAAGTTTGGCACATTTGTATCACATTTTCAAGTTCGTATGCTCACAAATATGAGAGCTTAGCTTTCTTGGGTTTAAGTTTACTTAGGAAATTTTGATTAGGGAATCTATTCACTGGCATTTCAACATCACTTATCAATTAACTGAAACTACCAGGGTCCAGCTTGTTCCCAAACTGAGTCACATAAAAATAAAACAAAAGATAAATGGAGAAAGCTCCCGACAAATATTGTTCTGTAGTACTGGTAAGATATTTCAGTATATGAAACTATTATGGAATTGAGCAGAAACCTGGTTTCATAAGGAACTCAGAAGATTATCTCTTCACATTTCTACTCAATAAAAAGCATAAGGTATCCAAATATATTTTAATCTAGCTTTCTTCTATTTTAGCCACATAAATCATCACTTGTAATTCAATTCACAGAAATTGCATATCACAGTATATATGCTGAAATATCTTTTTCAGCTATAATTCACGCTCTTATCCACCTAAAAAAGTTCATCTAGAATAAATAACCATTTGTACAAAGAAACTTTTGTTCTATTTTTACCTCATTTCACTGCTTGTACAGTAGCTCATGCCCTCTAGTGGAAAGATTAAAAAAGCCTTGTGCAAAAATAGTTAACTGAAACTAACCTGCAACATTGCCAGCCTATTACAGTATTTCTCCTATACTTCTTATGCTATGATCCTAATTTTCATAATTCAGAATGTTTCTTTACTGATCATCACAGCTTAAAAAAAACCCCAAATGGCATTACTGCCTCTTGTTAAACGTGTTGCCCAATATTCCTTTTCTTCACACATATTAGGTTCCTCATAAAAAGAAACATGGAAAGCTTTGTTCATTTGCCTGTACCTATTTTTTTTCTTAATACACTTCTTTCTGCTTATCCAAACATTGTAAGACAAGTGTGACATAGTGTCCTATTACATTTAAATCAAAGGAATGCAGTTGAGAGCAATTTTAAAGACATGTGCTAGTGAATCTTAGAATTTTCAATCTTTTTAAAGGATTTTATACCCACCGTATGCAGTACAAAATTATTTAAATAATTTTTGAATTACCTTAACAAAATCTCTATCAGTTTTCTCCTTCCACTCTTCTCCAAATACAGCAGAAAATGATCCTAAAGCTTTAAGCACAAAAAGCATAATTTAGTAAAATTCAAAAAATGATCATTTTTTACTAATCCATAAACTAAATAAAGATAAAAGAACACTGTAGACTCTTCCAGTGTTTCCTTTTGATCTTAAAAAATACCGCATAAACTAAATGAAAGGTGTGTTGTCATTTAATGAACGGCTATTGCAGTTTTAGAGTTTAAGTTAAGCGAGTAAGGAGTTCATAAGGGAGGGGCTAGTTTGTGAACCCTGTAAAAAAAACACAGGGGAAACTTTTCCAGAGCTCTTTTCCAGGAGTCAAGGCGACTGCTCTATTTTCACCCTCACATCGAGGACCGTTTTCCACGTGCACTGTGTAAGCACAAACACTACTGCAGTAATTAAACAATTTCCCACTTATGTTTCCTAAAAAACTTAACAGCAGTAAGATTTTGACAGCATTCAATTCCAACTCAGCATTTAACCAAGACCAGTAATGGATGTTCTTGGGTGTTGGATGGTTTCATGGAGCCACTACCACAGCTTTTGTAGTCATCACTCCTCGAAAGCAGCTAAGACTCAGTCAATCTGATTCAAATGCTCAGTCAATCCAAACACGAACTCTGTCTTGCAATAGTTCTGTAATGAACTAATGACACATTTAAGTTACACTTACACATTTTGGTTCATCATGTTTTCTTGTTTTGAAAAAAATGCTACAAATCTCAATTCCAAGACCACATCAGCTTTCAATTCACAGAATCCAAACCAAGGCCTCATGCAGCTCTCCAAGATGAATATACTACATATCCCCCAAACCCCTGGGGCTGCCCCATGACCTGCAATCCAACTGTCATCTTGACGTTTAGGAGGGGACAGGAGGGAAGCTGATGACATATTTTACCTAAAAACACTACGTCATAAATAACATATAATAAATTATAAAACCTTAATTGTGGACAAGAAAAATCTAAAACCTGAATTAAATTAAGTTAATCAGCTATTTTTTTTTGCCACCTGAAATTACTGTGATAGTATTTTCATAATGCTTGAATTTACTAATTAAAGAATTCGTTTAATCATGAAACCTGGCAAATTTTACCTTAATTATTTATACAATAAAAGCATGTAAGAATTTCAAATTGAAGCTTCATACTTCAAAAATAAGTAAACATACCCCTGCCATTTCTTTCCCCGATTTGTCCCAATTAGTCCTCCTAATGCTGCTAGGACATTTCCCTGGATTTATCCAGAAGAAGGCATAATCAGGTGAGATAAAAATGAAGTTTTTCCCAGGGAATGAAAAGAGTGAGTTCATTATATGCTCATCATTCCTCTAGGCTTTATCTCAACTATTTTTCAAAAAACACTAATACAGACAAGCTATGGAATAAACCCATTCTTCAAGTTAAGAACTCCAGAAAACACTGTCTACCTCTACAATATCAAAAAAAAAAAAAAATCACTAAACAGCAATACAAAACTTGATTAAATTATTTGGAAATTCCTAAATCCATAGAAGTTCCATCAAAAGAAGAGAGAGGGGAGTGATGGTAACCTCAAAAATGTAGAGAGCAAGCATTCTGGAATCCTATGCAGGACTAAGTTTCCCTTTAGCTTCCTTTCAACTATTTTCCTTTGAAAGTTCTTGTGACTGGACTAGATGCAAACACTAAATGACCAAGGTCCAACCATATCTGAAGGACACTAAAAGATGTACAAATTGAAAGAGCAAGAGAGAAGCTGGAGGACACTAATGCAATACTGGGGGGGGAGAAGGGGGAACCTACAAATTATTATGTAAAAATGCCAACAATTAAAAAAACCAACTAAACCATATACAATGGCTAACACTGGCTGCTCCCAAAATTTTAAAACAGTGTCTTTGACATACCATACTATGTTTATGCTTACACATGCAAAGTAGATTTATACTCAAAACAGATATCATCATCTATACTATCAAACTTAATTATGCTTGGCTGAAAAGACTCATTTTAGCAATTTCTTATGAATGTAATTTCTGAATTTTAGTATTAAAAAAATCAACCAACAACCAACTAAACCAAAAAAAACCCACAAAACCAAAACCAACAAAAACCCCACCACAACAACAAAACCCCCGCCCCAAAAAACCAAACAAAAAAACCCCCCAAAAACCCAACCATGAACAAACAAACAAAAAACAACAACAAAAAAAACCCAACCAAAAAATCCCAACACGTAAACTGGGTAAATACTTCCTCCTCACCACCCCAGGATAAAAGCTATGCTGTTATGATTTTGTAATGGTTTAGGTTAACTTATGTTTTGCTCCTCTTGATAGGAAGCAATTAACAAGGAATAATTAGGCATGGAGGTCACACTGAAAAAAATCCGAAGGATGTGTTTCACATACTTTAGTATTTTGATGCAATCAACTCTCTTTTGAAATTCATGTGCTAACACATTAAGTAATTCTGAAAATCAGATTAAGATTTTTATCCCTTGAGTTTTATATTCTGGAGTTCACCACAGTTGAATGTGTAGTGAAGTATCAGGACAAAAACGTTAGCAAGTCATTGCTTTCAGACTACCTTTCCTTAATTTTTAAATCTGCAATTGCCATTAAAAAAGAATTATGAAAAGTCAGCATGGTTCTACAAATTAAAAATGAAACAGTAATACACTACAAGCAGATGGAAATTCAACGCTGTAAATTTAGCATCCTGAACAATTGACCTTCTCTATCAAAAAACTAATTCTTACATTTCACTAACCCATTAAATAAATTTTTGAATTACCTAACTTAAAAGGCATTTGTAACGTCTGATAAAACCTGTAATTGTGGACAAGTTAAAGAGAAAAACCAGATATAAGTATATTACCATGAAGTAAGTTATTAACATTTTAATTATCATGACTTGTGAAAGATGCCACAAGAGGTATGGATTCTTTTTGTTGCAAAAACGTTGTTATATACTTACTGTCATCAAACACTCCAGCATTTGCGAGCAGTAAAGTGATGATTTTAGGGTCCTTTTCAAGCTGCATAACATGTTTGCTTTCATTTGAAAGAAGAGTACACACATTAATTGCAAAGTCCACTTCATTTGGGAGTCCAGATAACAGTGAAAGCACCAACTTATTATAGTCATTTGGTGAGTTTAAGTCCATAGACAGCCCATAGCTTTGACGAAGATAATCTAAATTAAAAAAAAAACAAAAAGAACAACATTTTCACAGCTAAACTAATTAAACTTGAGGCAATACATTAAGTAGTATTACCGTAAGAAAGAATTTTGAAAAGGTTTGTTTATGAATTACTGCAGTTTTAAACAAGTTTTTACAGTATTCAATGTATTTTTTTGTCTGGCCAAAAATGCTGAACACATTCTACTTTGCTGTGTACCTTTCTAGTCACATATTAGTTCCTTCGCCACCTCTAGAAGGCAACACTGTGGCACGTTCTCCCAAAGAAAAGCTTAGAAAACACAAGCTTTAATTAAAGCAAAATGGAATTGTAATACAATTTGAAGTCAATTTCTACACCACAAATTACACGTCCATTCCACAAAGCCCACCAGCTTCTGATTTAAAGCTTAACTAATTGTAGGCTCAATTCAGGTATTCGACTCTGTGGAGAAATGACAAATTGAAAGAAACACGCTGCAAATTTTCAAGGTAATTTTTTTCAAGACAAGTAACTACACAGCTGTACTAATTAGAAAGGATAATATTTCTAAAGAAGAGAAATAGCTTATGGATTTTAATATTTGTTTTGTTGTGATTCACAGTGGAAAGGTTTTTGAGCGTGTTAAACTAATCATTTGAGTGTCCTACAGATTTGACAGTTTTAATAATATTCCAAATTTATCTACGCACTGCTTCTGTAGCCCGTCAAAAAAAAAAACAAAACAAAACACCAAAAAACCACACACACGAAGAAAAGAGCACTTTTACCCTCAAGAATTTACCTGAAACGCTGTGTTGCTGGTAGTTATAGGAAGTTGGAATTGCACCAATAGGAAGTTGTGGCTTTGGATTGCCTGGTTGTACCTCATCATCCTCCTCTCCAAAATGATGGACTTTTTCATACTTTTCTAGATAACTGAAATAAAATTATAAAAAAAAAATGGTTTTAGTACAGCTAAATCTTTCATTCCAGAAGCTGAACTGCCAAAGGAAGCAATCTGTAGAAACATGGAGATTTATTTACTGGAAACAATAATCAAAGTGGTAAAAAACAAAACCCGAGTCAGACTGGCAATAGGTGACAGAGAAAATGCAGATATGTTTAATTATTGCTTTAGATACCAAATTTTTCAGATTTTTCAACAATGATGCTTAGCTAAATTGCAACCAATTGAGTCCTCTTGTGACTAAGTCTATTTTTCCCAAACCAGCTTTTGCTACCCAAAATAACTCTGCAGGTGAAAGCATCATAGAAACTACTCTGTGCAGGTTACCAATACACGTACTGAGGTCAAGCCCAGAAAAATACTTAATTCATTTTGCCTTGTTTAAAGAGAAACTGTACACTGGGTCCTAACAATTACACAAGAGTAAGAGCATTCAGGCAGGAATACCAAGGGCAGCAATTCAGGATCAGAACTTGGGAGCCATAGCTGCAGCTAATAACTACTGGAAATCCCTTTGAACCCCTTAAGAAAAAAAAGGCTGATATACTGTACATAGAATGGACTTCAAGCACAGAAGTTATGTATACCAAAAGTAAACAGTCAAGCAGCTTGGTAAATTAATTATCTCAATTAACAGTTAATTTATCATTAAAAATGTAACTTTCAGAACTTTCTACCTTCCAAAATATAAAGTCAACTTAAAATGCCCACTGTAGTCTTAGCTTCACAGTGATACGTAGTTGCAAAACCCTTCATGAAATTAAGTCAAGATCAAAGCTGCCTAAATTTACAGATTTTAATTGTGCTAAAAAAGGACAATACCAAGTCAGTGAAATCATAATAAAAATACTGTATAATCAGAAAATAATTTAAACATTTATCCTTATCTTTGTATATGCTAAAATATTTACTACATGAATAAGCTTTCGGTGTCATTTCTGTCAGTAGACACTGAAGTAATTAACGCATGGTAAATCAGAAAGATTTTAAGAAAACAGTATTCCCACTGACCTCTGAGGAATATTTCACAGTCATTAAACTAGTCATTATTTCATGAAGTGAGATAGCAATGACATAATCATACCTTTAACACGTTAGCAAATATATTTTTTCCTAAGAAAAAGGTGCATTTCAGAAGAGAGGAAAGATATCCGAGCTAATAAGGCAAATCACACTGTATTGTATCCAACGGAAATATGATTCACGTCTGACTAGAGTCCAAGATAGTCAAAGTACTAAACATGTTATCGTTACATGAACCACTGCCATAGCCCCCTCCTTATTACATAAGCTCTTGAGTGAGCTAAGGAGTCAGCAAAAATCTTCCCTGCACAATCGTTTGCTTTTAGGGATTTTAAAAGACTAAAAATTACATTTAAATATGGTTGCTTTTATCTTTAAACTAAAACTCCTCATTTACGCGAGTTAAGTTCCAACTGAATATGTGCAAAGAAAGTAAAACCTTCTAAATTTGTTTATAACTTTTCTGAAGTCGTAACTCAACTGTCCTAATATCTAAATCATCAGTTTTCTCTTCCCCTACATTTCCTTACCCTTTTATCCCACTTCTTTCCTTCAGCTTACATCTTATATCCAGATGAAGCAAATCTGTTATCCAATCCATTTTAATTAACAGAGCCGGTGCATTTATGGTAAAGACCAAAAGGAATAGTTCAAAGACAGTTTGACCTTCCCTCCTCCTGTCCAGTCACTCACTCTTCAGAGAGCTCATTCAGATAAGTAGGAGGATTCTACATTGGCTTTCCAGTAATTTTTCCAACTGAACAGGGGTCAGACGAATGCTAGATCTGGTGCAGGGGAAAACAGCAGGTGTACATAGCCAAGGATGGCACATGTACCATTTCTACACTGGCAGAAGCTACACTGCTGTAGCTTGTCTAAAAAATGCTGGGGCTAGAGCTGATTTCCTCATATTTGTTGGCCCGAGTCAAAGCTTGAGCTCAAAACAGTTTCATGACTGAAATAAAATTTCATAAAAACACTTAATAAGATCAAGTAAAAATCTCTATACAGAAACGCTTATGGTACTCAAAAATACAGTCTGCAAATTATATTGGACTTGTCCATTCTGCCAAGACTGAATAGCTAATTAGGCATTTAAAAAAAAAAAGCTGTACATATCATAAAATAATTCACCTTGTTCCGTAGTTTTATATGGAACATATATACTTAACCTTATGCTTTTTATTAAAGCCATGTGCCAGCCAAGCTGAACAACAGGAATACCCTGGATGTTCTCCTCTGTTAATACCTACTTTATTAAAATGTGTTAAAACAGTTCCACTGAATAGAGAAAATTTCAAAGTTCAAGAATCTGTTTCCTTTCTTCCCTCTCTGAAAAAACTTTAGGTATACATTAAAAGACCTTTGCAAACTAAAATGGTCATAATTTGTTCAGTGTTGACAACTGTCACAAAGTTCTCACAATGTCTTAGTAAGCATTTCACAGGAAACCAGGATTCAAATTAACTTTAAGTGATGATCTAATTTTTCCCGACTCCAGTGCAAGGACCAACTTCACTTTACTAAATTCTGAGCTCTCTTTGTTGTTATTCAATTTGCCGAGGTTCCACCTCTTCGAAGAACAATCCTCCTTTCTTATCTCACCCCAAACGATCAAGTTTCCCAAGGAAAAGTCAAAAACAAAACAAAACAAAGCCCTCAATAATCCCCATGCATCAGTTACAAAGGCTAAACCCTGCCTTCCTCTCACCCCAAGAAAAATCCAAACCCCAAACCAAACGACAGAAATACCTTCCCCACCTCTAACACAAACACTTTATTCTCTTTAAGGTACTCCTGGGTATTGAGGGAGGACGTTGCACTATTTTTCAATCCATTGCGTTTAACAGCACTGTAATACTAAATTTCAAGTATAATAACCAGACTCTAATAGACTCCTCAGTATGATTCCTTTATGCTACCTAAGTACCAACTGTTTACAGACAGCTGTACAGACGTCAATCCTCCAAATATTCCTTTTGTTTCCTGAAGAGAGAATCCATGACCTGGAATTTCAGCGTAGAGAAGAAGCTTTGCAAATTAGCTTGTACATGAGCTTTACTAGTCTTAAATTCTAATCTCAACAGTCTGGCATACAGCTACTGTGCAAACAGCAGAACGGTTTAGCATAAACACACGTCTTGCGCTAAATATACAAGAAATTTAAAAATAATAAATAGAGGTTTTCTATGACTGAAAAACAGTTGTGCAAATGCTCACACATTACAATCAGTTGCAAAAGGCTAATTTCTTGTTTCAAAACAAGTTACATCTGTAGTCATAGGCTAGAAAGGTATACTTTGATCACAGAAAAAGGTTTTCAGGAATTCAAAATGCTTCCTTAATTTCACAAAGTCACAGGTAGTAAACAACAACAACACAGGTCTCTATCTTCTAATCTTCTCTTCTAGTTTCAATACCAACTGAACAATTAGGTCCCGATAGAGGAAGACACAGCTAGCATGTAGAAACGAGAATTAAAGCAACTAACTAAATTTAAGACCAGAATGAAACTACTAATGAAACAAACAATGTGTATGGGATAGAAAAGTTTAAAAGATGTTTTTAAAAAAGCCCACTTAAGTACTACGCTGAAGCCTTGGTGAAGATGGAGTAATAAGTAAAACTGCCTTCTGCACACATGTGGAAAGGGGCTCCACACTGTTAGCATGGCACCCTGAACCGGTGTTACCCAGTGCACACACGAACCAAAACAGTCAAGAAACTGAAATGCAACGAAACCCATTTACAGCCACTCCTGGCCTTTCAACTTGGATCACTCCTCTGTTCTGAGAGGTTTACCTTAAATAAAGGAATAAATGGAACGACAAATACATTTTTAAAAAGCTACACACCCCCAACAAAAACACCACCACCACCACTCCCCAAAACCAACAAAACACACACACATCTCTGGTGAAGAGCTAGAACAACAGGATATGCAAAGTACTTAAAAATAGGAAAATACATGGGCAACCAGAAGCATACATGTGCAGACTGGCTACTTTTTGAAGGGCAAGTGATTTCAATGTTTTCTGAAAACTTGGTTACTTTAAGGCTCTCTTGATTTGGAAATCAAAAGATCGTATCTCTTTGAAAATCAAATGAACATATTACACATTCTGTCCCTCTGACAGAACTTCAGTCAGAGTCAGTCACTTTGTTCCATTCAAGTCTGTGAGAAAAAAGTTCTATGAAGATGAGTAATATTTTTATCCATGAAAAATACTCGTTTAGTAACAACACAGATTTTTATTTAGCCCAGTGATTTTTAGGCTTGTTTGCAGATATTTGGGGAAAAATACTAACAAAAAGAAGTCTAAACTAGGTACATCTAGGGGCATGTACAGTTTACTATAAGCAGTAGCCCCAAATGGGCTTGGAGTACACTAGAAACTGCTTCAAGTAACAGTATAAAACATTGGGCTCATTTGGATATTTTGGCTCCCTTTACCAGGACACAGTAATTTCGCTGAATACATATTAAGCCAATGTCTGGCAAAACGTGACGTGCAGACATGAACCATCACAGTCCAACTATCAGTTCCCTCCTTATCTTTGCATTCAGCTGAAGAACGAGCAGGTACCGTTTCTACCACAGCTCTCCACCTCACCTTTCTTGAAACGATCTCTCTAACAGCATTACTAGTGGGGGACTGACAACAGTGGCCTTGCACCATTTCTGTTTGCCTGAACACCTTCCATTATGATGCAAGACAGGCATGCACTTCCTGCTCACTCTCTTGTACTCCTCCCTCCCTCTTTGCAACTATTAACAACAACATCCTAGATAATCACGAGACAAAATCCTGACTGTAATAAGGATTTCACACTGTTGAATATTCCAATTTGTGTTACCTTAAGTGAGAATCGTTGCATAAAGTCTCTCTTTGCCCCTAATTTGACATGACTCTTGCTCTGATCTTGAGGGCTAAGGAACTCATGGCAACTCACGAACTCAGGGTGCCAATCAAAAGCTGCAACCTTTTTTAAAAGATACCATCTTTATTAGAAAATCCATTGCAGTCCTAGAGCTTGAATCTATGCCTGATACAGTTACTCGAAAATCCAATCCATTTACGAAGCCCAATAGCAGGCAGAATTTTAATCCCATAGAAGGCTGCTTCTCAGCAGGGCCAAAGCATTTATGCTTGACTCTGCTGCTGCTGGCACGCACAGCGGAGACTGGTGACACGCTCTGCAATGAAACTCCTGCCTAGAACTTGACAAAGCTGCTGCTGCAGCTGCCCTAAGTAATGTACAACTGATTTACTCATCTCATAGATGTTCACTTACTGAATTCCTGTCCTAAGAATTATCCTAAGTAGTTTCTGGAAATGGCAAATACAACAACCTGCTTCAAGGCTCTGCTCAAACTTCTAGTGTTTGAGCACTACACCAACAAACTGCCTCAAATTTTATTTCGTGTCTGAGTGATTTGCCAGTGTCATCAGCAATCTTTACAGGTTGGTTGTTTTTTTTTTCCCTGGCCCTGCTGGCACCAGAAATTCCAATTCAACAGTTAAACCCAATTATTGTCAGAACTGATGCTTGCAGCTGAATCCTTCAAAAACAACATTTGCGTTTTCCATCTTCACCTTGTCTAACTCAGAAACCGACTATCTCACATAAGGCTTCCAGTGAAACACTCCACACGTGATTCTCAGCATTCTTTGTTTGATTTCTGGTTTATTGTGACCACCTAATAGGACAGGCTGACAAATCAAGACTCTTAATGCTGTACTTGGCCAGCCTGCCAGATGAGTACAAAACTCCAACAGCTGTGCTTTTCAAACACCCGGCGGAGTGTCCCACAATGAGCATGCAGGATACTGCCCCAACCAGCCTGAGCTGGCCTGTTGGGAATGAGGTCCCATGTGGGCCCATCACACCGTACACACCATACCAGGGGCTCTACCATCCAGCCTCCACCCTGACAAGATTCTGCCACACTTTAGGAGAATTGTAAGCAAACTCAGAAGGCCCTGTGCAGATTAAACAGCCCAAGCCCTTTACACATAACCACATACAAACTATAATTGCCTTTAAATATGTTAACATTTCGTAACACATTTCGTAACACATGAGACTACATGATAGATGGTTCAATTTGTAGTTTGCTTGAAATTTGGTTAAAAAATTCTTATTCTACCAAGAAACTTTTGCAAACAGAGGAAACCCAAATACATGCCTTCATGAAGTTCTGAATCTTTTCTAAGGCAATCTTTGTTAATCTTTGTTGGATGAAGTGTAAAAGTTACGAGCATCAGCAACTCCGCAAATTTCACTTTGTTAGACATCAGAAGAAGAAAAAGATTCAAGGCTTCCAAGAAAAAAAAATATCATTCAAGTCAATGAAAATACTTTCTTAAAATCTATAGGAACACCGAGAGGAAAGAAATTAAGATACTATTTAATGTTTTCATACTAATAATGCTCCAGCTAAGAAGGGAAACAATAAAAGATATATGACATCCAACTAAAGTGCTTACGCTGGAGTGCAGTTTCAAAAGACTAAGGTGGCTGGAGGATGACAATGGCATCTGAAGAAACTGCACTACCAGCAACTCGTAACAGATTCTAGATAAATACACTGCTATATAAGCTTGTCTTCATTTATTTTTTAATTTTATTTACATTGAATCTACTTGTGATCCACAGCTGTGGTCCAAACTTCTTTTACAGGGCTAACTCTTCTACTGCATTCTCACTGCTTGCCAAACACAATTCAAATCCAGCATCACCTCTTACTGCTTTCAGTGGCTGCTCCATCAGACCCGATGGGCTTCACATCCAGGAATAGCTGAGCTGTGCAATTACGAACAGTTTTAATTCTCCAGTCTTTATCTTTTCAACAAAGGCAATTCCCAGATGTATTCCTCTTACTAATACTACAGTCACTCTGTTTCCATCTAGGATGACAGCTCATCAAGTCTCAAGTATAATCGCAGTCTGAGTTTAGCTCTTCAAGCAAAACATCAGAACCCTCTAGATTTGTTATTATCTCCATCACATTTTCACAAATTCTTGAAAAACCCCAAAGTTTCTCTATTTTGAGAAATAATCTACAGTACTGCCTAGATTTCTCCACAGTGCCTGAACACAAGAGTATCTGAATGGCAAAGATGCACTAATACAAATGGTACCACAAGTTAGGAACCCCTGTAAGCACGTGCAGGAAATTTTAACTGACCATTGTGTGGTGTGCCCACAGCACAGTCACAACATACTAGCGCCCACAGCAGCCACCTTATTTCAGACCACCACCGAAATTCCAAATACCAACACATTATGAAACCCACTACAACAATTTCAAGTATTCGTGTATCTACTGCAAAGCTGGCAGCAATACAAATGAACGTCTCTACACTGTAATATGTATTGTGATATAGTGATAATAAAATTTTTAACTAAATACAGCTTCTGACATAGCATTAGTTATAAACAGCGTGTCTTGTAAAACAGAGTCTGCACAGAATGCAAAAACTTGCATTCAGTGAACACTATTTAGGTCGCTAAGTGAAGTATCAAGGTAAATAGTAAAAAAAAAAATTTATGTGGATTCCTTCACAAACAAATCCTAGGACTGGGGGGTGTTTTGCCAACAGATGTATTTATCTAATAAGCGTATTTAACAAGAAAATACTTTAAAATACTTTAAAATATATTTATAAATAGATATATATATATAAAATACACACTTACTTTAAACAAAAATCAGAACAAAGTTATCATTCCTATACAAGGTGGTAACTTAGAGCATGTTTTAAAGATGGGGGCTTCCATTAAGAAACAGTGGCTTATATTTTGTGAAGTCTAGAAGCTAAAATTCTATTAGATACTCCCAAGATTAGAATCAAGCAAAAGCATATTAAACACATTATAGACTTTGAACACCAGAGATTAATGACCAGGTGTTCCAAAAGTATTTCCTGAGACAAGCAACTACAAATATGAAGACATTTTAATGCAAATACACAAGTACGGATTTAATGTACAATGTGTCTGAAGACGTGTAACTTTCAGAAGGGTGAACATGAATACATGTTTAACTGGCCTTTATAAGTAACCTACAAATATTTCATTAACTCTGTGAAGAAAACGACACATATTATAAACAAGTATAGCTTCATTTGACCATTACTTCTCATATTATTTAACTATTATGAAACTTATATTGGAGAAAGACTTTTTTTTTGGGGGGGGGGGTGTTCAGGTAGCACAAAAGAAAGTGGAGAAAGAAACACTTGTTAGAGCAACACAATGTTCTATCAGAGCACAAACTGAAGAGCTGCTCTCACTAAAGAGAAAATTTCTATGGCAATTCAGTCTTAGGTATTTTTCCCAAATTCAGGATGCAAGCTGGCCTTGTAGTACATATGATTAAGGAAGCGATTCCCTGGTTTTTTTAGTTCACAGTTCCATTATCAAACATGCAAATAGAGAGAGCTAGTATTTTTTTCATAAGAACACTTTACTTTCAAAGTTTCACGGACTTCATTACTGTTTTCAGAGAAACCTGACTAGGGGGTTTTGTATGCAAGGAGTAAATTCTCTAATTTTGTGCCTGCTAAGCATTACACCAAAGTTATTTTCACAACGATAATGCCATGAATTTATCCCATCAAGAATTCCCAGTTCTTTTACTTCCTCTCAAACCATTATAAATGACACAGCTCACTATATTATGGCAGATGGTAATAGCCACTCACCTTGTCTTGGCTATGCAGAATAAATTTATCCTATAAAGGTATAATCTAGCAAAATACCACAACATGTGAATGGTCACACATCACATACTTACAATTACAATTACACACTTATTCAAAACACTTTGCTAAACTGTAATCTGTCTCATCTGCGAAGACTTGCATACTCTTTTTCAACTGCAAATACTTATCTTGCATGTTTTTGAAATTTAGGAATATGAAACACTTTTCAGAATGCAGTAATAAGAAAAAAATACTTGTTTAACTTAAAAATGATTAAATATATTTAAAATTTGTAACTTCTCACATTTAAAAATATTAAAAGACATTTAAATTTTTTTAGAAATAATTGAAAATATTAAAAATTTTTAACACATCATATTTGTGTATTTCATTGCAAGTATGCCAACAGAAATGTTGCTTATGGATATTAATCAAACACCACTGACAAAAAACATGTCAGCTGTTTCTAGAACAAGGTGTAGAAGCCCAGACTATACACAGTCAAAGTACTATCTTAATTATTGGAAAATGGCCCTTTCCCCTGACCTACTATCAATCTCTTTGCCACATTCTGGCAGTACTTTGACAAGAAGGGCCAATAGGTTCCCGTAGCAAGCCTGGTAATTAGAAGGATATTATACAAGAGCACAATAATTGTAGATTTAAAGCTCATGAAAACAGCAGCCCAGAAATAGCTTTTCTAGATTTTGGCAATTGCTCTAGCCACCATGGTAAACATTTCCACAACACTTCTTTCAGTTATTCAATAGTTACTAAAAAAACCCCAAAACCATAACACACAGAACAAAAAGATAGAATTTACTGATTCCTAATGCTTGTAGTCTGTTTCTTAAATGTATTGAATCTACAAGCACTTATTAAAAACTTATTGCCGTGCCATTTTTTCACCTCACACAGCTATCTGTAATTTCATCACTACTTTCTGCACAGATTCGGCGACTTTAACAGTTGCACTTTTCTGCCTTCATCACAAATCAGTCTTTTCCTGCAATTGAATTTATTTACAATTTCCCTGCCAAACTGTATTCCACACTCTGACCACATAATCAAAGTGCATGTACTAGTTCACATGTCCTTATTGATCAAACAAAATCAAACAAAAATATGAACATTAATTAATTCCTGAACACTCTCTACCAGATGGATCAAAAAAAAAAGATGAATGGAATGAAAAAATGGAATGATGGATGAAAAAAATAAGAATGGAATAAAAACTGATCTGAATAAGAGGATCCTGCTGGGATTCTGCACACTAGGAACATAAATTCTTTAAGGTCCAAGTGGAGAGGAAAAAGCTGCCTTGGGAGCCAGTACTTTCTTTGTCTCAAAATCTTCCCAGAAACCAGTTTGTAAAAAGGAATGCAACTGGACCTTCATAAAACACTCAACCTAAAAATATCTGTATGCTTCGAATAAATACAAACTTACCCAGACCGAAAGAAAAATGATAATGACTAATTTTACATTTTTTGATCACCTGACAATATGCAGTTATACGGTTTAAAGGATCCCAGTGCATTCTGAGAATGCAGCCAAGTGCAAATTGAGAAATGATGATAAAGAGGTAACATATTGATTTAGCTGTCTAAAGCTGTAGAGGCTACACATCTATACCAGTAAAATCATCTGCACTGCATGGAAATGAACTGCCTGTACCACTAAACTGTTAGAGAAGTGCCCGAAACAACTTCTGTTCAGGCCAATTAGCATTCTTTCAAGCAATTTCAAGGCGCCATTCAGAAAGCCATCCTTGGTAAGGAGACCACTCCCAGAAGTAACTTTGGATATAACTACCCGGTTTTGGGGCTAGGACTATGGACGTGAGCCGCGTTATGTCAATTAGCCTCAGACACACTTAATTCACTAATATAGATATAGCCAGAGAATCACTGAATGCTACACAGATGGCCTCTGGCTTAACACTAATTCTGATAAAGCATGAGGAAAGCAGAACGACAGATGAAGTGTCGCTCCTTCAGAAAATATTTTAGAATTACCAACGACACGATAATCATGAAGAATTTATAAGCATTTTCTTTTTGCTTTTTGTAACTGTAATGTAAAGTCATTAGAACATATACAAAGATAAAAGAAAGACAACAAATGGGCATGATGAATACAGATAAAGCCCAAAGATCAGATTTCCTGTTGGAAAATATCCATCTCAGTCACTGAAGATAATCAGTGTGAATTGCTTTAAAGGCAGAAGGAAGAGAATTTTGGAGTATTAGAATGAAAAAAAATAAACCAACAGCTCTACTTTTAACAAATTACAAATCTAACAAATTACTCAATGAGAATGCTGTAGTGAAATACACAATAAAACCACTCAAACTCTAATCTTATATAAAACTGCGATACAGATACTAAAAATGTGTTGAGCACACTGGAAGAGAAATTTTTCTTTTACAGGAAGGCTAAAAAAACCTACTTCAGTATCAACAGTATTCAGGTATTAAGTATCAGAAAATGCCTGGAGTATATATAGTCCCTGCTGGTGGTCTGGGGTTTAGAGGAGATAAAACCTGATCCTCCACTGTGGATTGACCAGCCTTTTCAAATCCTGCATAAACCCAGTAAGGCTTATTGTATTTCTAGTATTTTGAATGGAAATAACTTGTGGGAAGATAAGTGCTCTGCAATTAACATACTGTGTACCTTTTCAAGAGACAGGGGGTAGGGACTTCTAAGACTGAAGAAAGTTCATTATGGAAAGCAACAAAGTCACAGGGTATCTGTATTAAGCAAAATACAGGCAAGTAAACCAACACTTTCCTAAATAATCATCCAGATGTTATCCTTCCTTACCTCAGAGCCTTCTACGCTGTGCATAAATTTGACCAGTTCTAAAGGCTACCATCAGGTCGGCTTTGAGCGACTTGATCTAGTGAAAGATGTCCCTGACCATGGCAAGGGGGTGTGTGCTGTGGACTATACCGTCTCTCAACTCAAAGCGTTCTATGATTCTGCATTATTACAGCACATAATGACTGGATTTGCTACTTACATTTCCTTCACCCTTCCGTTTGACTTCTACAGTGTATAATATCTGGTTAAAACAACCAGTTTTTTGAAAACCTAGCTATAAATTCACAACAGTGTACTTCAAAGAAAAAGACACTTTACTTAAGTTTCCAGCTAAGAACAGCATATGGTGCTAATCCCTTTCTTTAAGTACTCGATATTCTGAAACTAGGCTACCTCAGTGTCACATAAGCTCTGGACACATTTTGACGATTCTTCTTCGGACTAGTGAAATCTTCTACCAAGCAGCAGAGCTCATTTCTACAAAAGAGCAAACCTCCTCAGAAATAAATTTCAAACAAGAAATGAAAAATAAATCTTCAGTATTTTCTGCTCACATGTAACAGCCATGCTTTGCAACAGATGGGGAAAAGAGTAAATCCTTAAGTAGCATAGAAAGCATTAAGCCAGTGACAACATCCAATCCCCTGGAAAGACCACGACACAAGAACAAGCCACACAAAACACCTTCTTTAAGAACTACCTTAAGATGATCAGCGAGCAGTTAAGTTTTAAATTGTTATCTACTGTTTTATGAAGTTATCTAACACTTGAAATAAACTGCCTGATGTTGTACTGTCATCAACAGTGTACATACAAGATTCCTCAAGTTAGCAGGCTGTAGAGGGAGCAGTACCTGCCAGCTGATGAGAGACAATGGTGATCCAGGACACACTGAACTGCTGATGTCAGATCCCAAAGTAGTTTAACAGTCATTTCTCTTAACAGTCTGAAATCCATGTCGTACACAAGCTGTGCTGCACTGAGCCTGACCGATAGGAGTAAGGAATAGAGAGCCCACATCCAGTTTTCACATCACCTGTGCAAGTTGCCCTCTGTCTTCACCACCAAATACACAACTGAGTTTGGCTGGTAGTTTGGAGGGTGTTGTTTTGTTTGTTTGCTGTTTTTATTTTAATGGACCAGAGACTCTAATTTATGCCCCAAATAATCTGAACATTTCTTCTGGGTGGCTTCCTTTGGGAAAGATATGGAAAGCATTATTAAATATTTTTTAAAGTTTTAAGCTCCTGGGAGCAGGGGCATACCAGATGAATTACAACAAACTCATGCAAGATAGACAAGAAACTAACTACATTTCTGGGCAGCTAGTTTTTATAAAACATGCATGATTTAAAAACAACATACTGTGGCCACTACAGGAAAGAGATTGTTTTTTAAAAGAAAATATAAGTACCTTTAGAACTGTGTGTATCAAGTTACATTCTATCAACATAATCTCAAAAGTATTTTGTCATGCTATAGGAAGACATAAAAAGAATCTGAGAAGAGGAAAAGAACTGAAGAAAGGGATTTAAGACTGTAAAAACCAGTGAGATACTGTGGAAGGAGGACACTGATTGAGGAGCTAAAGTGGAGACTGGGAGAACTCTATACTCTCTCTTTAATGCACTAGGCTTATAACAAGGGGGAAAGAACATCCAGAAAACAAATCAAAATTAAATTTCCTAAAGTTAGAAAATAAATTTTAAAAATATTGCAAATCAGATCCTACATGAGGATAAAGCACATGCCAGCCAAAGAGCAGAGGACAAGGAAGGCTTTGGGAAGACGCTGCTGGCAGCATGCACGGTGGCAGGAAAGGGAGGCCGCACTGGCTGTCAAAGCTTCTGTATGGTCGGCTGCAATGTGCCTGCAGTAGCTGACCCTGTCAGAAAGCACAGACAGAACTTTTTGTACGGTACGGATTAAGAGGAGATGAAGGAGAAAGTGAAATGACATTTACTTTCGAGGGAATTAAGGGAAGATTATAAATTGTAACAGACGATGGAGAGGAGGCTGAAGAAAAAGCCTGCGCATTTCCCTCCCAGCTGCTTAAAGTTACTATAATGGCATAACAGAATAGTCAGGTGAAGGTGAGCACCACATTCCTGGCTTCCTTCCCCAGCCCTGTTAATGTTTGCTCTCTAAACATTAAGAAGTGGCTCCATTTCGCTATAAAAACTGTGAAGAGAGGGAAAAGAAAATAAAAACAATAAACCAGCAGTAATATTAAAACCATGCTTGGCCAAGGGCCGACCAATTTTGTATAGGTGATTCTGCTTTTAAGGGGCATCTGTAAAAAGAGGATAATGATATGAAGTAATGTACATAGGGCCTAAAAGAGCGAGATACTGCTCAACTGAAGAAGCTGACTGGACATAAATCTACATGATAAAACCGTCTCATCAAATGAACCTCCAAATCTTTTCAGGTTTGGAAAGCTACTAAAAAGACTGATGGCAAAAACTGAAGTTTACAATGATTCCAAGTGGCTTTTATCAAATCTCATGCTCTTCTCGACGATCAAATTTTGTAAAATCAAAGGCATATAGCTTTACAAGTATCTTTTCAGCACCGGTATCCTTGTAAGCAGTTGCTCATCTTTCCCAGGATTTCTGCCCAGTCCTGCATTCCCCCGGCACAGTCTTCTGTCATGCACATGGCATCATAAGAACTTACGCAGTGACCGTGATAAAGCTAAGAAATTTCTCAGTTGTTTAAAACAATTACTAGGGAGCAATAGAACGTCTGCCAGGATATTTCCTCTATACTCCCCTCCTGCCCCAGAAAAGGCAGGAGGAGGGCAAAAGGATTCCTGGAAACCTTTCTTCAGCTTCCTGTCTATGATTTCAAGCTTGTACTATCCTTGAGATGTTTTTTAAGTAAAATAATTGAGAAGTTTGAAGTGTAAAGACAATGAAAAGATATCATATCATTTCAGGTTTGCAACTGCTGATCAAAATTAGGAAGTGATTAAAGACAACTTCAGTAATTTCATGATGCAACAAAAACCCCTGTTACAGCAGTGATAACATCATCCCTGCACTGTTGCTGCCTGTGGGATGAGCATGAGCAGTACGAAACATACGTGAAGAGCCCTAAAGCTGCAGTTGTTTTATTTTTAGCTATGTATACATCAAAATGAGGTAATATTATGCAATATTGATATCCATTAAAAGAAACAAACAGTGAACATCAGAAAGGCAAATTTCAGTTGTTATTTCATGAAGACATTGGTGAAACAACTTTAATTTTTTGAGGAAAAATCATGTTAAAAGGAAGCACAAAGAATAACTCCACTTTTGACTAGAAATGAAAAATAGATGTAAAATATGGTATGCTATTGTAACACACAGTTAAATGCAATTACAAGAGTACTTCAAATTTGTCTGACCTCACACTGGGTAGGATTAAAAAAAAAAAGCCCATGACCAATAGCCTGTGGCTAATCTAGTAACAAGGGACTATGGCTAGCTAATTAGCCCTTTCCCAAACAAAAAGATAAGGAACAACTTGAATTCTGTAAAAAGTTTTAATTACAAGCGTGCCATAGAATTCAGTCCCCACCATGAAGGTAAACTGAAGATGTAATTTCAGTATCATCCACACTTCTCCAAGGCAACAAACTTCTTTTTACTACCAGATCACTATCCCTAGAAATCAACAGAAAAAATAGGAAGATCTAGCTGTACCGTAACTGTAACATTCCTGTCTTAGAAATCCAACAATTTCAGACCTCTCTACGCTACAACCATATTAGCCCTTTCCTAATTAGGGTTTTAAACTGTGATGTTTACCAGGTGTCAAGGTGTGCTACAGCGTTAGGCACACTGCACTTAAAATACACAAAAGCGCGTTTGTCAGACATTGACCCGAGTTTTATCCTTAGACTGAGCAACCTAACACAAGGTGCTGACAGACTTGTAGCTGCAGATAAAAATCAGACAACTGAAGCCATTGCCACCCAGCCGCTCGCCCCTCCCTGCTGACAAATGTGGCTGCTCTCAAATGAAGGCATCTGATGCACCCCTGAATCAGCTCATGAATCACCGCTGCTTTCAGTTGTGTATTCAAGAGAGCAGCGACAATTTTACCTGAAAACAGTTAGATGGCTCAAGAGCTTATTTATATGCACATCTGACATCACCATTCGGAAAGTGGGGCAAACGTAACATAATACCTCATAACAGTAACAGCTCGAGCCAGATGATTTCTATTACTATGTGGCTGCCAAAACCAATAGCCTCCACTGTCGGCTCAGAACAGGCACTACCAGTACTCACCTTGCAAGTGACACAGTTTGGGTTTATGCAGATTACACGTGTTACACCACACATTTCTTGTGTGACCTTGTGGACTACTTAGTATAACTTTAAAAATTATCTGAACAAGCGTAAAACTAATTCAAGAAATATCAACTGCCAGCTTGCCTTCTCCAGCTCCATTACCTACAATTTCTACTACAGTTTTAGCCTACGGAGTCAGGAAACAATAGATACGGCTGTAGTTTCTCACAAAGTTCCTTCCTTGAGCCAGAGGTTTTTCCAAACGGGAGGTGCCACAGCCCTGCAGGGATGTCTGTACTCCTGCTGCAGAGTCACAACCTTCATCCGATCAGCCAGGCTACCCACACAGTAATTAAACTACACAGATGTGGAGGCAAAGCATGAGCTAATTCGACACAGACCTCTTCTGTATCGACAAATTCAGGAGGGGGCAGGGTAGGAGCTTATATTTTCCACCTTACTGCGTTTGCAAATCTATACAAAGAGTTGCATCAGCAACCTACAGAGTAATTCGCCCTGGACTATGGCACTGGCAAGAGAGGGAGGAGTAGGAAGACAAGCCATCCGGCTTATAATAAGCACCACTAGGTTCCAATCTAGATTTCATCCCTAACGTTGTCAAATAACATCAGTTGACACATGCTTACACTGGCTTTTGTTGTTACTGAGGGATGGAGAGTTGTTTTGATTTTAACTATTTTGTTTTCCTTTTTAATTGCCACAGCCACAGTAATAGATTCACTGAACGGATGATGTTTAAAAAAATATTTATAATCACATATTTAATCCCATTGACCCTCACTTCTTGGGGCCTTATAAGGATCACATTAACTGTTTTATTACAATACAACCAGCAAACACACAACTGAAAGATGGCAGAAATTTAAATATTATTTGAATAGAAGTCAATTTAGTTACATCTCATCTTTAAACTGCTCTAAAAATACTTTATTTGGATTCAAGCAAAGGATTTAGACCTTAGACTTTCCTTTAATGACATGGAAACCTTTAATCAGGTTTTCTAATGTCTCGCTATTTTAAGATACATCCCCTATATAGCTTGGCTTCTTTAATTAAAACCAAACCAAAACAAAAACCCTAACACAGACTAGGAAACTATATCCATCACACAAATTAGCAGATAGAGTTAAAATAAAGCTGCAACTCAATTTATTAACTAGTCTTTCGAAAAACCCATATAAACCCCACTGTTTTATCGTCATTAAATACAGTGTTACCTTGGCTCATTTATTACGGATAGCCAGAAATGCAGCATTCTCCCTAATGAAAAGGTATTTAAGATATCAGTAGTTGTTAAAGGTTGCCATGTACTACACTTATAAAAATCCAAAATGCCCACAACCATAGTTTCAAACAAATAATTCATTACAAACACAGCCAAGTAATTTGATTAAACACAAGCAAACATTTCCTTCCTTATTTGTTCAGTGCTAAAAACCAGCCTCGATAATCTTTGGAGTGCAAGCAGAAATAAAAACCCTGTGTGCAGAAATCCGTACGGAAGACCAGCATTTCTTTTTCCCCTCATTTTTTTTTTTAACTTGCTAAGACTGACGAATGTGGCTGACAGCAAACGAAGCAGATCTAACTGCAGCTGCTATACTGATACCTTCCCCTAGCAAAGCATTACTGCTCCCTCTGGTGTCCATCTGACCTCGTGCCAAGCTCTTTCCACACACCACGGTGGCAGAAGACAATTTCTTTAAAAGTGCATAGGTGCGTATAAATGAGCAGAACGACATGTGAACGTGCATACAGAGACACTTCTTCCCAGTACAGTGACTGAAGCAGCAGAGTTTGGAGTCAGAAGGGCACCGAAGCTGGCACAGAGGAGGATGTGACTGTAAGAGCCAGAAGTTACATCATGTTATGCTGCCCCACAAGAGCAGCTCATGTTACGGTAAGTTACAGTTCCCAGACTGTCCAGCTTAATAATTAGACCACTGCCATCTTTCACCCTCACTCCTAGATGTGCTACACCATCCTACTACTGGTATACTATTTTGTAAAGGCTCTAACACGACAACTATTCTCCAATCAACCCCACTCACTGAAAACTCTAAGCAATACCCTGCCTTTTATTTCATTCTTGGACTAGTTTTGTTCCCCACATCAAATCTGATTAATAAACATCAAACCTTGGGGGGCGGGAGGTGGAGTAGTGTAAAAAAAAAGCCAAAGCCAGTGAAAAAATAAGTGGTGGGAGTTCACAGCTATGCACAGAAAGAAGATGGAGCTCATTTTTTCACTACCAGCGATCTATTAGATTACTTGAGCTGATTTGTGCAACTCTCTCCTAGATAAGAGTGTTATTTTACTTTCAATTATCTAAAAAAACTCTTCGAATTAAGCATGAAAGATAACTTATCTAGAAAATTCTACTGTTCCCTCTCATCACACCAATATCAATGACAGGAAGTTTGTCACTGGTTTTCAAGCAGTATTGAAAATCCTTTGTGATATGATATGCTGGGTACAAGCATTATTTCAAAGACTCCAATTTTAAGTGCTGAAAACAGCGCTGTGCAATCAAAACCAGAAATTATAGCACTTCTTTATATGAACAGTAACACGACACATTTAAAATAGTAGATGTGACGCTAAAACACAGAAATACCCTTGACAATACACTGGGTTTGTACCAAAAGAAAACTGAAGTGGCCTGGGATATAGTAAGACTGACCTGTGCACAAGTATCTTTCTCTTAACAAGTCACAGTAGAAGTATCTACACAACAAATATCTAACAAAGTATCTAATCCATTGATCAAATACTCTTTGGTTATAGCAGCTGTTGCCAACAATCTCTATAGTCAAGTCAAATTATAATCATTTTCCTATTACACTGAATAGTGCATAGAATGACCACAGCTCCCAGGGAACAGAATTAGTATGACAATAATAAGGTGACAATTGCCTAACATGTATCTAAACAAGACAAACATAACAGCTTAAAGTATTTTCACTGCAGACATGGCAAATGGATCAGGTTTCATCCTATGACTAGCAACTCATACTCACAATTTAAAGTATGCCGTCAGCTGGGCAGCTGCATTTTGGCTCGTCCTTCAGATGTGTAAAGAATTCAAACACTCACAATTAGGCTTTGACGTTAACCCCCTATTAACTCATATGGAAAAAGTTCAATCCGACAGTATTGTCACTTGAATCTAGCTACTGACTCAAGGCAACAGCGAATTTTTTGAGGGAATGAGAAAAAGTGGGGGAAGGTATTTCATTCTAGAGAATTTTTTAAAAAGTGAGAAAGATTGACATTTTTTCTAATTGGAATCTGATGACTATTTTACTTTATCATTTAACTGACCTTACCTAATTTTGTCTCAGCTGTTGAACACAATGAGATAACACAATTAAAGAGCCAAATGCACACTGAAAAATAAAGTTATCTGTGTGCCTGTAATAGCTGCAGCAGAAAAATAATATTTACATGCAAAATGCAGATACTTAGCCGAAGGTGTTAGAAATCCTTAGAAAAGACTGCACCCTGGTGGAAGACTTGTTAACTTGCTGTCACGGCTCCTTGGTAAAGCCATGGGGTTTAAGTTTTTATTTAAAATTTAGGTTTTGTAGTAAGAAATTAGCTGCTACAGAAAATGAAAAGCCCTTCAAGCATCTGTTACTTCAGTTCTTAGAGTTCTTTGGTGCCAATTATTCATGACATTTCAAAATATTAAGCCAAATATTTAGAAGTATTTTTATATAACAATATACATTTCCATATCCACATCCTGTGACACAAAGAGTAGGAGGGATAATTTTCTGTAACTCTGTTCCTTAGCCACAGCAGGTTAGTAAACATGAAAACTCCCAACCAAACCAATCAACCAAACAACAACAACAACAACAAGTAAAAGAATAAAACCAAGTAGCATACCAAGGGGAGTCACAACAGAAAACATGCTTTTAACATCTCTGTGAGGAATGCAAAAAATGAATTGTGGATTTGTGCTTTATATTCCTCATACTCCCTTAACATGTCGACTTCTCCCTTTGGCCCAAGCAAAAATCTTTATCGCAAGAGTTCAACATACCCTAAGTTTTCCTCAAGTTTTATTTCCCCACTTAGCAGTCACTGCTGTCTCCCTTCTGTGCCTACTAGAGATCTGCAAAGTACTCGCAGCTCCCACAGACCCATCTCTCCAACTAACCAGGCAAGGAGCAGCACACGCTACAACTGGTTCACAAAAATGTGCAAGTTGGTATGTGCAGGCTGCTGAAAGCCATTCCACCTGGAATGCATACAGTCCAAGCTGTCCCTAACCCTCCCTCACTGCCAACATTTCTAATGTCTCTTTTCTTTATGTATCTGCTAATTTTCAAATCAGTTATTGAAAATGTCGAAAGAAGTTATTTTTTTCCATCAAACATGGCTGAACTTGGTTAACAGGTTCCAAAGCTCCCGGAGAAGACAGACGTACAGTAAAATCGCATGAAAACATTCTTCGTAAAACTAATATAATTCTACCAAAAATACCTAGGAATTAACTGTAAGAGACCCCGATCCACACATCACATATGAAAACAGGCAAATAAATACTTGCACTATCTGCTTGAACTAGTAGTTTACTGGCCCTGCATGTAGTGTTAACAAAAGAAATGCATTTATGACTGATGGAACAGACAAGTGGGATGACCAATTCTGAACCTGGGGCGAACACAGATATGAGCTACCACGACACAAAGCTGCAGAAGAAAACAACATTCATGGAACAGCAGGCTAGAGTTCATTTAACTTCAGGCTGCCCTAAATTAAGTATCTTTTCTAAGGTAACAGTTTTATACACACACACATGCACACATACACACAATATACCACTCCATATTCTGCACTGTCAGCAGGCAATAATGGGAAGAGTAGAATGAGATCATTATGTGCAAGATACTGTTTCAGTTTAACAGCCATATTTATACATGCAAAATAGCACACTCAAAAGAGCAGTGCTACACTTACCATTTGTCTTGCAACCATATTTGGCAATTTTTAAAAAAAAAATATTTACTCCTGAATTCAAGGTATAAGCACCTATAAATTTGTTCTGAAGAGTACACTAACTTTAAAAAAGGAAGTACATTTCCAATTAGCATCCCCAAATAGATCAAGTTTGCACTTCCAACTTCTTGCTTACTAATTACGAGAAGCTTTTCTTAGCCTTGTCTATTCTTGCACCTTTCAGATTTACCAATGCAGTCATGGATCATGATTTGTGACAGTAAAAGCACAACCTCTCATTTAATTCAGGTATCACTGGTCTTATGTCCGAGATCTCTTAAAAACGCTGCTGACACGCCAAACAAGACATAGGAAATTTAGCACCATGAAGGAGTTGCATTAATGGTAGTGAAAGAGAATTAAAAGTGGTTAACACCATTGCCCGCTAACGCAGAGACAGACCATATTTACCCTCAGAACTTTACTGGAATGGCAACTCTAACATTTGAAGCATCTCCTTTGATAAGTTTCAAGTATAAAGAACCATGTGGTATTCAAACACAAAGGAGGCAAGAAGTAGTTGTCTCTTGCCTCAGCTCCGGGTCTCGCAGGCAGCCAGCCTTCATATTCATACTGAAAGCCAATTAACACATTAACAGTTCTGTTAAATGAAACCCAGTAGTTCTTTCAATACTGATCTGAGTTCAAGATAATGAATAATCTTTTTTTCTTCCCTCAAAATTCTGAGGACATAACACCTATGAACTAAACAATCAATAGTGGATTACGGTAACATATTATGGATAAGTTAATAGTGTCATACCTTTCATTGTAAAGGAAGCACTGTACTTCAATCAGATAGTGCTATCATACAAGAATATTTATTACTTGCACAGTTATCTTGATTGAGAAATCATGGAATATTCTGACAACAAAAAACAGAAATCAACATATATACTATAGAGACTGAAGCAATGATTTTCTATGAAATATGAAAACATTCCAGAGACTGTCAGGGGGGTGGTGGGGTGAGGAGCTTTTAATATCTCCAGAAAGTAGCTGGCTCCCAATGAATGTGCTGAGATGTGAGCCAAAAACACCCAAGACATCTAGAAAACAAGGCTAGAAATACCTTTCAAAAGGCTATCTTGTCCATCATCCCAGTATTGCTTGCAGGTACTGATCTGAATCGATCCCTTCCTGGAAAAGGTTATTCTAACCTGTTTCAAAAATGCCATTGATGGAGATTCCACCAATTCTCTGCAAGGATATGACTGCCCACTGCTTATGTTAGAAAACTTTTAACAACCTTTAATCTAAATCTCACTTGCTCCAACCACCCTCCTCCACTGCTCCTTGTCCCACCTCCAACACAAAAGAAGTTTTAGTGTTATAGTTGGTCCTTTCACATACTAAAGAACTCTTATCATGTCTCTTTTGTCTTCTCGTCTGGAGACCAAACATTTTTCTTCCAATCTTTCCTCAAATTACACTTTTAAGCCTTCTGATAACTTAACAGTAAATGAGGGCAAGTGGATAGGAGGTATAAGGTAAAAAAAAAAAGGAAAAATACTTTCACCACTCAAAAACATGAAAGAAACATCTTAGCAACATTTGCACTGGGGGAGGACAAACCATACCAAACAAATGAAACAGACAAACAAAACCCACCACTAAGCCGAACAACAGCTTTCTAAAAATTATGCGATAAAGATTATTAAAAAAAAAAAGAAATGCATTGAAAAAATATTGGTATCAAGATGCACTGGTATCAATGCACACACTTCATGGTACTGTACTGTTAAGGAAGCAAGACAGGCTAAAAAAGACATACTCTTATCTTCCTCCTGTTTTCTATTAACTCCCAAAAGCCCTGCAAGACCACACTCTTCTGCTAAATGATTATACAGGATTTCATACTATTAATGAAAACGTGATACAAGATGTCAAGAAACAGCATGAAAACTGTTAAATTCAGGGGTTTTTTGAAGTGTCCAAAGTTAGCATGAATTTCACTTCTCCTGATCGTTCTTGCTGCACTCTTGCAGCAGTCTCTCTGTAGTCAAAGCCACGCTGACAAAGTGAGATGAGGGAAAAAAAAATCAGTAAGAATAACATCTAATCCCAGTTTGCATATGGATCCCTTCAAATGCTTCAGGAAATCACTTATTGTCCCTTTTATTTCAAGTAGCATATTAACATTACAAATTATGTCTACAAAAGTAATAGATACAAATAATCAGATCTACTTCCCTGACTCCAAAATGGGATAAAATAGTCATCCAGACAGTTCTTGTAAAGTTTCATTTATGCTTCAGAAAATTTGGAATCTGAAAGCAATACTTTTTTTATGTTATTCTGTTTCACATATCATATGCAAAGAAGCTAAGCTCTGTTCAAAAAGTTAGAGATAAATGAATAGAATTAAGGGGTTTGTTTAGGCATGTTGCAGATACTCTAAATACCAGGAACTGTCTCAAAAGAAATACATACATTTTAAGACACAGAAACTGAGATAGAAAACACTAAGAGAACATTAACTCTGCCCGACCGAGCTCTGTTAAATGCAACAAAAGATGAACATTTTGAAGCACGGTTTTTAGCATTTGTAGCCCAATCCATGCTTTAAAAAGGTAACTTCCTTTTCTCCTGTAGCATAAAAGGAGTGTTTCTACTTTGTAAATCCGTGTATCCGCATTTACCGGACAACAACCCTACCAAGCACCAGTGTTCAGAAGAATCATAGCAGTCACGCTATTTCACCTGCTGAGATAGCATACGTATACCAAATCTAAAGATGAACAAGAAATACGACTTCATCTGTGAAGGAGGACAGACTTTCTACAACCTCGGGAATTACACAAAAGTGAACAGCAAAAGCAAGATGTAAAATTACTTCTGATGTCACAGAATGTCACAGTTAACACAACCCTAGCTCTAATCTTTGCTGTGTATTTTTTAGTATCATGTACAGTAGCAAGCAGTTCAGGGTAACCACAAACTGAATTCTTCAAGGTACTGTACAAAAGATTTCAATGTGTTTTGGGTGTATCCAAAGTTTGAATAATTGATCTCATCCATTACTAAATTAATTCAGGTTAGAAAGATACCGAACCAGAAGACTACGTTTCTCAATCCAATTCTTCATTCATTTCAATTCAAAATAATTAATGAGTTTACTTACAAAAATCTCAGCAGTTTCATTATACACTCCGAAAGCACTGTATTCTGCAGAGGACAGGCAGCATTCACCACTCAAAACAAATGCAGAAATCCTGCTTTCAGTGCAAAGCCAAACAGAACTTGTGCTTCTGAGTCATAATCAAGGACAGCTACTTATGAGGCTGGTTATACTTCAAGGTTTTACTTTTTATGTTAAAAAAAGTTGATATATAAACTGGTTTTTTTTAAGCATTAGGTATTCCAATGCCCCATCAGAAACAGCAGGGGGTAGTATTTCTGTGGTTTTTAAACCCACGTACAAGTCTCATCCTGCATTTTCCCTCATTACAGGTTACCCTTAAATCCCTCACCTAGATTCCTTTAGTGCTTAACTTCTTCCGGCTGCACTCCTGCCAAGCAGAGTTGTCAATCCTCTTCTGAGCTGGCTAGCACAGGTCCTGCAACCTGGTGACCGACCACCTGGCTGCTCTTCTCTGCTCCCTCTGCCTCACAGATTTTACCAGACTTTTATTTACCACTATTGTGGAAATCATTAGCCTAATAACAGGTCACCTCCCATTGCTAAATTACATCTTCCTATAAAAACAGGGACTCACAATCCGTTCAAATTTAAAATTAAAATATTAACTTGTACAGCACCACAAGTGTGTCCAACATTTTATGGACTAAAAGAATATTCCCACCGTGAGTTTATAAGGCTGAACACATCAGAACAGATGCACAATGCAGAATATAAGGATTTTGCGCGTGGCATTTGTAAAACAGTTCTTGAAAATGGCAAAGCTACTTGACCATTCCCACTGAGACAATACTTTCCCACTTGGGCCATGAATTTAAACCATCAAACTTTTAGTTTTATCTAAACCAGGCTATGTCCCCCCCCACACCTACAAAGCATATTAAATACTCCTCCAGTGAGCCTAATTTTATGAAGGCATTTGAGATTATGTGATTTTTAGTTGTCTTATTTCTTATGCCTCCATGTTTTACTTTTCTTTCTCAGAGTTTATCTTGATACCCATACTCTACCTCCCCTGCCCTCAAATTCAGACTGCCACAAACTACTGTAGAAAACCTGCTATTTTTTCAAATATTTTGTTTGCAATTTGAGGATACATTATCTCATGAATTACCATAAATAAGATCCAGTACTGTCTTTGATTCAATTAAAGAGCTGATTCCCAGTTCTCCGACATGATGAATTTAGAAGTATCTGAGAAACGGGACACATTTATTTTTCATTTTTGTGTATTGCATTTTATTTGTATTAGCTCACTTAGAGGGTCATTTTAAGGATTTCTTCTTTAAAATACAGCAAAAAGTTTGTGTAAAATATATGAATACTGTTTCAAGGCAATTGGCTGAAGGATGTCCCTCTGATGTTGTCATTTGTTCTAAAAGAAAGTAAGTTATACTGAGTTCAGAAAAAACCCTTCAGCTTCAAAATTTAAAGCTGAAAACTTAAGAGCAGACTTAATTCTCTAACCAATCTTGCATTTAGTATGCAAAAAATCACCAGCATTATGTATTATCACTAAAGGGTGAGCAAACTCTCTGATTTCCCTGTAAGTTACTACATTGTGAAGATGTACCTTGACAAACAAACAAAAATTAGTGCTAAGTTATTTTATTTATGGTCATACAGGATCTAAAAGAACATTTACTCAGAAAGATTCATAGTAATAGAGATACTGTATTGTGAAACCACCATTTAGTCCTCTGATTTCACCCAAGCTATTCTATTCAGGAATTTCAAAATGACACAGAGATGCCATAGAGCGGCCGCCTTCTCATAGTGGCTGTTTCTATCCTGAAGATACAACTGTACTAACCAGTTTTTACTGTTTTAAGTGAAAAATGACCCTAAACAACCCACCCTACCATCTTCCACCTCTAAGTAGACTGTAAACTACTTTTTAATCTATGTATCTTGTAGTTCAATCAGCAACCCAATCTGAGTAGCCAATGACCAGTGATAACATAGGGAAGTTACAGGAATTCATTAGCAAGGAACACAACTAGGGAACCATATTTCAAGTCAGAAGGGAACCATATTTCCAGAGGGCAGCTAAACTGTAGTAGCTAGCACACTGTGAGAATTAAACATTTACCAGCAATTACCTCCGTGATCTCCTCCTTATGATCAATCTACAATATTGTCAAAAGAAGAAGAAAAACACGAGACCAAAATGATCCAAGTCCCACTGGTGGCACACACATGACTGTTGACTACCATGACGATGACACAAACCTGGCAAATATTTCTACGTAACACCAGGTATGATCTTCTAAGTCCAGAATAATGGTTTTGAAGAAACCCCTGAATGCGACCTCATCCACTGCCTGCTCAGAGCAGAGTTAACTTCAGCAGTCTCTGCACAGTCAAGTTTCGTCAGTCTCCAAGGACTCAGGTTTCTCAGCCTTCCAAGCACCAGTAGTGAAGTAAAAGTAGGTAGTTGTATGTGTTTCTACCGCTATGTATTAGAAAAACACGTACCTGCTAGATGGCTTTTCGAGCACATTAGACTTGAATACTTACCAGGTTTTCAAAAAGATATTTGAAACAAATCAACAGGCCAACAAAGAACTCAACCTGCTTTTGTTTATCAGCTTATTTTTAATAATCTTCATGAGAATCTACAAATCAGTACATCAGTTTCAGGAAGAAGGTGAAAACCAGCAAAACAGATGTGGAAAATTTAAAGGGAAAAAGCCTCTACTTCTACCTACGCTGTTCATATTTTCAAAAGAAATGCAAGTTCTACTGCATTACTTTCTCAGTCAACTGCCAACAAATCAGAATATCAGATCTTTGACAGAAGCCATTACTTTTCTTACTTGGTTCAAAATAATGCTTCGCTCGTTTACTTTCTTTCTATTCTAGTCTAGTCCCCAACAAAGCATAATTCCTTCTTCCTGCTCAGGGATATAATTATGTCCTCATTAGTTCTGAAATGCAGTACAGTAGGAATCTGTTGATTTTTTGGCAGCATAGGCATACTAAATAAGAATAACCAGATGCTGCTTACATCACTTTCAGATATAGACAAATTAAAAGCAAAACAAAAACCAGTGCACAGGTGTTCATGGAAGCAATAAATTCTGAATTTCCCCACTATCTGGCTCTCTGTTACAGGGGTATTCTACTTTGGGTCCCGAGAAGGACATCGTGTGTTCATAGCTCACAGCTATTTCATGCACTCAGATGTACATATCAAATACAAATTATGCAGATAAAACTCTGTAACCATCTGATCATCTACAGTATTTCATATAAATTTTAAGTGACCTATTTATTGGTATATAGAACGCTTCCCAGTCTGTTTTTTCTCCTTCCTTTTTGCTGTTTTTGATTGAAAGTTCAGGATGGCAGTTCACGGAACCCCATGATACGTCGTTCTTTTGTTTGCACACCAACAGGTGCACATACAGCTTTAAGCAGGCTGGTGCTAGAGAAGGGCTCAATAGCGTAACCGCTCAGTTATGCTCTAGAAATCAATGGAATTACCAAGGAGGAAAACAAAATAAACTGAAGTTCCAAATGAAAAATGAGTTGTCACTTGCAGGAGTGCCTAGTTATAACTAAAAATGACACTTTCATTTTCCGCCATCTTCCAGTTTATGACTTACTAAAACAACAATCACTTCCTGTGTTGGGACTGAAACTGTTCCTGGTCCCCCTCATTCCAGAAAGTTTGTCTGTCTGTGGTTCTTCTGGACAGAAGGGAGAAGGGTAGATCAAGGAAACCCATTACTATAATATTTTAAAATGCTATTCAGTACTTTTTGCTCTCCAGGCTCTTTAAATACTGAGTTTTCAGCCCCAGTCTTTCTGGAAGCAAGACTCTGCTTTCAGGAATATATTCTAGGGGGGAAAAACCCAACTGGTTGAGAAAGTACAGACTTGGGATTTCAATTTAAAACAAACCAACCAACCCCAAGAAACCAAACTTCAGCACATACAATTCACACGCTATTTTCTTGACAGAAGTACAAACTGCAACTGGTGAGATAAGTAAATGAGAGCACATTAAAAACCTAGGTTAGCCTATTTTTAGTATTGTAGTATTAAGAATTATTGACATTTGAATACATATTGACAACCTGAATACTCATTTTTTATTTGTCTGAGGGCTATGCTTACCACTAACTTACATAACTTGAAAAGCAAACAGTTTAATACACTAAATCAATTGTGTGCACTAGAGAGCTCATCTCAAATATCCATGCATTTGGAAGAGAGACATGGAATGACCTCCAGAATGATTCCATGTATGGCAGCTCAGTTCAAGTCTCGTTGTCTTTGCTTATTTAATTCAAGCTTATTTAATTCTTCCTTTGGAAGAAATTTACTGCTTGTCTTTACAATCCTCTGTACAATGGGAACCTGATCTAATTCAGAACTCTACAAGTAAGCGATAAAATGATCATTAGTGGAAGGTGTATCTCTAGCACTATGTCCTTTTAGGAAGAGGGCTGTAGTTCCACAGTCATAACCATCAGATTCTATATTAAAAGACTGTTACTGAGCAACAGTACAGGTCTACGTGTACAAATAAACCAAAGGGAAGTCTCTCAGTCACCTCTGCAGCTAGCTAAGGATGAAAAGGAAGATCCTGACTTCCACTACGTGCCTACTTCCTAGACCTGACAGGTGCCATCTGGCCCTCTCCAACCACTTGCAGTTGCTGCCCACTTGAAATAAAAGCAGAGAAGAGCAAGGTGAAGGACACAATGTGCAAATGCAGAGGAAAGTCTTGTACCATTGCCTTCATAACCAAGTAGTTCTACTATAAACGGCTACTTTTAAAAATATAACATGTTCTAACCATCAGATAAACCATGCAATACCTAAGCATCTGCTCAGAAAGACAAATTATACTCTCAGAGCCAAAGGTTAGAATTTTGCCAGCATATCAGGTTTCAAATCTTTATTTTTTCAGAAAGCCTCATCCAACTCCACCGAAATTTAGCAGAACTTATTTTAACTGGCTTTGGCTTTAGTTCACAAGAAAATTATGGAAACAAGAATACAAGACCAAGACCTTCAGCCTTATGTCCCCAAAAAAAAAATTGCCAACAGCAAATGAGTGTAACACTCTTCACTACTTATTTTAAATGATTGAGCATTTTGATGTTTGAGCACACTTTCCAAGCAAAAGCAAGCACATAAAAGCTACAAATAACGATAATGAAAATACAAAAATGCACCACAGATAGAAGTAAATGTTAGTTACTCATTAGTCTATTTTTTTACAGTGAGTTAGGAAAAACACATTTCTGCCTATTACTGCAGTAAAATTTGTTTTTCCTTTTCTAATTCTCTTGAAATAAATGTCTAGTCAAATAACAGAAGTTCCGATCCTGATTTGTTTCCACGTATTTTCTCCATTGTTGATTACAGGCAGATACCTGAAACTGCCTAGACAGTTTTGCATTTTCTAGAAATTACTATGGCATAAGTGATCCCCTCTGTATTAACATACATTGTTAGTGAAGCAATGTAACTATCTTCCCTTGCAAATATAGTAACAAACACTGAAAGCCATGACAAAATACAGGTAGCAGAGCCACGCAGCACTCTGCTACAACAGATCTGGTAACACCTTGTCTCGTGAGCCCAAGGGACACAGGAGTTGCAGTGGGGATTAGTAAGAGAAATAAACAATGGTTATTATAAATGTTTCGAGATTAAGGTAGTGAGCACTCTTTCATCATGTATAGTCTATTACTGAACCACCATAATTAATAATGAATTCAACCTGCAATACTTTAAGATGTTTCAAAAAAGAAAAGTAAATCAAAAGAGTAATGACTTATTCCTAAAACAACATCTCGTCTAAGTTGGTATGCAGCCCATTCACTGTCAAACGCAACACGCTTTGGGATTGCACATTTGGATATACACTTCATATGCAGCATGAAATATCTTTCTAAAATCGTATTTGATTAAAACCAGAAAAATTACTAAAGGCAGTCACATGCTGCAAAAGCCTGAATGGTTGTAAATGACAAATGTCATAGGACAAGAGTCTGTCAGTCACTGCTTCACACAACTAATCATTTTTTATTTTAAGGAAAATATTTGTTGCATAATATCATTACAAAGTAATTTATCCCACCATTTGAGCAAGCTGAAATACCCAAAAGAGAGCTGTATTTTGCATCTACAAATATATGACAAATGCCTAAGTTTTTGTTACTGGCACCGTACTTCAATGCCAGCACACCCAGTATTCCCAGCTCAAAACCCAGGAACTTCACTGACCTTCTTGCAAAGGACTGAGTGGTTTAAAGACACCGCAACGCGTGTGACAAGAGGCGCTAGGAAACATTTTACAAACTCTGCTGACGTACCAAAGCAGAAACCTGTAGAAGTCAAGATAGGCAGACGTACCTAGGCAGATGGAAGGACGCTACTCTGAGTTACGGGTGTGTGCAGTAATAAGCCATAACAGTTATTAGTTTGGTTGATACTGAAAGTACATGTAAGACATTTATGTAGCCATTATTTTCGCTCTAAGAAAATGCGACATTAAATTAGGTAAACTAACCTCAAATAATGGATACAAACATAAAGCCACTGTCTGAAACATAAATGGAAACTTCAGAAATAATAATGCCACTTAGTTTACCAGCAACATTCCTTGGAGGATCTAAATGGTCTGACAGTTTACCTGTCTAAAATTTCAACTGGTGTACCCCTTATCTGTCAGATTAGGAAACAGCCAAAATATCTATCGAGAGGACAAACCCCAAAGCACTATTTTCACAGTCTGAATGCTTTGCCTGCCATACGCTTGAAAGTTCGTTCTTCGAATCTGACTTCCACTTTGAAGAAAGAAAAGAAAGTCATTAATGTTTACAGATACAACATTATGGAGACAAATAAATTTTTCATTTTAACTCTCAGGAAAAAAATGTTAACTTTTCAGAGGCACTACATGTTTTTTTCCTTGAACGCTTAGAGTGATCCTTGGTAAATGGCTATGACAGCAATGCTGTAGTCACTTTCTTACTACAACATCATTCCATTTTTTTTGCAACTAGCACTTCAATAAGTGATTTTTGCCTATCAAATATTTTGAATTAAGATAATCTAAAGAATCAGAATTCAAAAGTGGTTAGAAAATGTAACTGTAACTAGTCATCACTTCCACTAAAACTGACATATACCATAATATGAAGTTCACTGAAAGAGACTAAGTTGCAGATGCTGCACTGATACTGTAACATTCACTAGATTAAACTTCAGTCTTCTACAGATCAATTTCTCCCCTTTCAATAATGCCCATATTTAAATGGAATCTGCAATATTCATGTTTCATTTCATCTTTTTATCTCATATAAGCAACTATAAATTATAAAAAAAACCCCCAACTGTAAAACTTCCTTATTTCTCCCTCACCTGCAGTATTCAAAACCACATCACAACCTAATGAGAAATGGAAGTAATTGAAAAACCACACTTCATTCAGTGTTGGAAACTGAGTATAATTGAACAACTAGTTCTACAGGTGTTTCAAGTTTAAAGGATGCTCTGACTTAAAGGTGTGGCCTCACTACCAGAGAAGCATAAAAATTACATACAAGCAGCATTTGTCTTGTTATCTATAATCTGACACCAACACAATCAGAGAGTCTATTTGGTTCCATTATTAGCAATTGTGATGGAAACAATTCTTTCCAAAATACACAGGAACAGATTTCTGTATCTTCAAAGAAAAAAACATTAGTTGCATTTATTTCTTCTGTCATAAATTTCCAGTACTGCCTTGCCATTTTCCATTAGTGTGGAAAAAACAAATAGTTTAAATCATAATTAACCTACCTAATTTGCTGCATCCTGAATGATAACTATTTACATATGCAGATTTCATTATGAAGCCTTAAATCAAATAATTCTCATTGTCTTATTGAAGTAGAATAAGAAAAAATTATTTACCAGGGTATACTATGTAGTATTTCCCAAGACATCGAAACCCTGATATTTTAAAAGTACCATATGTATGAAACTACCACACAGATGAACTAGATGCTGCTGTATTTCCCTTTAGTAGTCTATTTTTATTTTTTCAATGAAGTGCATTATGAAAAAGTAATAATTAGTGTTCTGATTTCGGAGACTAACCTAGTTACCCACCATAAATGGCTACATCTTGACACTGTTTCTAAACCACAAGTTATCAACTCACAATACTAATGTTTAGTGAAAATAAATTACACATGCCTATCTTTCCTACTCTCACATGAAAATGTAATCCCAAATCACCCTATTGTAATACTCTGCACAGGAACCATTTGTGATGCTATCACTAGGGATTGCAGCATTAGATAAGAAGAAGCAACAGACGAAATCCTAGCAAGGATTTCATTATTTTACATTCCTTATTATAAAACACATTTTAGAAATTATATTCTCCCCACTTTTTTTTCCTTACAAAACTTTTCCAGAAAATACTATGTATTCTTCCATTTCACAGTACTTACAATGGTGTTTCTACGAAAAGCTCAAGTGTCAGCATGTACTGTGGATTTTTTCTTCTTTTTTTAAAAGGTGATAGTAAAGAAAAAAGATTACTTGTCTTTTGTAC
Source organism: Mohoua ochrocephala (assembly GCA_013398855.1). Classification (NCBI taxonomy): domain Eukaryota; kingdom Metazoa; phylum Chordata; class Aves; order Passeriformes; family Acanthizidae; genus Mohoua; species Mohoua ochrocephala. Next base: position 385,500 of record VZTA01028188.1, on the reverse strand, counting down.
TGTCTTTATTTAAAACTTCATCTTTTATCGGTGCAAGTAAATATGGCTTGGAAAATATATCACTGAACAGTTTATAAAAGGTAGATTAACTTCTCCCATTTTTTACCTTCTAGATCTTCTCATTAAGAATTTTACATTTTTGTATCACGTGAAAAAGAGGTGGTAAAAATATTCTACTTAAAATTACGCTGCAAAACCAACTGCTCTTAGTAGCTCATAGAAGTTCCTAAGCAATTAGATGAATGGGCCCCTATTTCTACCCCCTTGTACACCTACATCAGCATATCCAGGAACTGTGACAAATCATTTTCAGAAAACACCTAAATGTCAAATCAGCTAAAGAATTCTGGTATCTCCTAAATTCTGACGGTTTGGGGGTCACGGTAGTCAAGTTGGTTTGTTTTAAACAAAAACTCGTATTAAACTTCACTTCCTAAAAAGAAAAAAGGAAATGACAAAGCAATGCATTACTATTTTTTCCAACAGCCCAATAGCACTAAAGCCTAAGAGGTAGAAAGTCATCATCCCAGAAAAGTGTCATGAGCTCTGAGTATCCCATGATGAGTTAGGGAAGACAGAAGCCAACTTCCGCCTCTACCTTGTCAAAAGACGGGAAACTTCCGCTGTACTTGCTCAGTTTCCTGTTTTTAAAAAGGAAAAGGGGAAACTGGCACAACTGCAAAAATTTCAGAACAGGAAGCTCTTCAGAAAATCCAAACTACTCCTTCCCCCATCACTACTCCTGAGACTCAAACAGACCTCACCATCCTGGCTACAGCATATGTTACTCCTTGCTCTTTTCAGTGGCAGAGGTGCCATTCATATTTAGCTATCATTCTGACGTGCTGTCAAATTAAAACGAAGAATGCAAATAAAGGAGAAGGAAATGGAAAGACAGTTAAAGTACCTAAAATACAGACAAATCATAATGCAACAATGGGATGAACAGGAGGTGCTTCTCTAACTACAGGGCCTTGACCTTGCCAACCTACAGTAGTCTGCTCCAGCCAAAAGTAGTTCTGGAAATAAAAAAAAGACTGAAATTACCATAATGGAAAAGGCAAGTAAAGAACTGCTAGCAGCCTTTCTACTAGGTTAAGCGTAAGACAACTTACATCTGTCAACAACCATAGATAATTAAAGCAACAACCTAGAAAAAGAATCCTTATCCTTTTAATTTTGATTTTTAATTATAAAAATTGTCCCTCAAATGAGTGCTTCTGACATTTTTGGAACAAAGAAAAATTATTCTTGATTAAAACAGATTATTTTAAGTGTAGATAGAGGAACTGTTTTGAATTGTTCCAAGTTCTTCCAGGGTTTAAGTGTTATCTTTAAATGCCAATGAGAATATTTTCCCCCCGACATTTTACAAAGAACATCACAGTTAAGAGCCACTCTTACCAAAACTGTACTACTGTAAAATTCTGTTATGCTAGCCATAACCTGCAAATAATAACGCAAATAATATACGATTCACTTCAGAGATGTTTTTATTATCACAACACTATGCCAATCTTTCAAATATTTGTACTTTCTACTACTAGTGTTTGAACTAAAAAGTACATGTTGTAAAATCTTAGCACATACTTAATGTTTTGTAGTGAACTCATATTCAGAACTATTTGTTTACCAGAATTAAATCTGTTTTATATAATATGCATTTGGTAGTTCTCAAATGTACAAAGCAATAGAAGCACATTTTGGACTAATCAAATTACTATTAGGTAGATTTACTACACTACACACCTTACATAAAATGCAACACTGAAAACTTTGCCTGAAATGAGGAAATCCTGGCACCATTCATTGTCCCACCCAGAGAACATTCCGAATTTTAAAATCTATGGGAAGCAGCATTATTCACCTATTTAAGGCAAAAGGCAAACACATTACCAGTCTTTAAATGACAGGTAAAACAGCACTACACAGTAGCTTAATTGCAATTCCTCCCTATTCTTCCACACAAGTGCTATGCAGATATCATTAGCTTTATAATGGCTATTAAATTTGATACTTCTACTGTCCTTAGAGTGTCTGATTAAAAAGTAAGTGTACTAAAGTCTCTTCGCTATTTCTGAAAGAGGACAACTGATTCCTTCGTATTCATGAGTAAAACAGAATATGAAAACCAGCCCAACACTGGGCCACTCTAACTACAGCTGAAGTAACTTACTTTTTTTTGAGGTCTCTATGTAAGGTAAAGCCTAAAAGTTATTGATCTTAACGTTGCAGTAAATCGCTCATTTTTAGAACAGTAAAAAGGAGGTCAATTTGCTTGCCTGTTTGTATGTTATGAGAGTACCACTTACTCCAGTGCAGAAGTAAGGGACTAAATACGTGAAAACCAGTACCTCTAGGGAAAGCTTACGAACATATAAAAAACCCCCACATAATCCATCTGGCTAAAACATACATAAAAATGTGTAAGAAAGAGATTGAGGACAAGCTTGCGAAAGGTTAGAGAAAATCTGCCTACTAAAATTTGGAGATAACTGTATCCCTGATTAACCAGGACACTGACATTTCAGTTTTATCTACACAAAGATATAACTACTACCATGAAGAAAGGAAGTTCCTAATTATAATCTAAACTTCCAAAGCACTTCAACATAATGAGACAGGAGATATTAAAGCATCCTATTCCAAGCTGAGAAAATGCTCCTTTGTGAGGAAAGTTTCTCGGATACATACTTCTAAGACAGAAGCTCCCAGGCACAAAACACCTTGTTCCAGCTAGTCCACAGTGAAGTTCTTCAATTGCGAAAGTAGTCTTCCACTGCCATAACTTCCTTTTCAAAACTTTCAAAAAAACCTTTAACTTAATCAAATTTCTTAGGTATTAAACATTACACTTTCTATACAACTGCAGAATAGAGCTCCGTTTGGAGTCAACAAACGTTTATTGTATGTAACATTTTATTAAAGTGAAAACAAGCTTGCAACCTTCAGGGTGAGAACTACAGTACAGGAAAATAAACATCCTTTCAACCAAACACTCTTTGTAAGGTGTTTTTACCAAAAACTCTTGCCAATCGTAGGGAAAGTCAATTTCACCTACTGCATTGCATTACTATGAACGTGCAATATATTCTAAGATTAAGATACATTTGTTCAGGTGAGTGTTTAAGTTCAGACTCTTGACTGCGTCTCTCCGTCAATAGTCTCCCAATTACATGTCACAGTACACACAACCGGAAAAGGAACATAATGTGACTCCACACATTGACTGCACTTAAACCTCAATTATTGAAGAAAAGTTGGGTGCTACAGAGACTATCCCAAGAGGCAGCCAACAGCTGAGAACCAGTTTTAAAATTCTAAATCACTAATGTAACACAAGAAAAAGAGGTGGAAAACCAACCACTCGCTCAGAAAGATGCCACTTGCTCAGTAATGTGTTATTGATAAAAAGCACACCTATCTATTTTTTTTAGACAAAGGCATAAAGGGAAAAAAATCAGTCGTAGAGATGTTCTCATTTCACACTTAGATCAACACTTATTTCTCCCTCTTTAATTTGTTATGTTTGAGTCTGTATATTTTTTGATTCCCCAACTAACATCCACACCAACACTTAAACATGAGAAAAACACATGAGGATTGAGATATAAAGGTAAAAAAAGTAAAGCCACAATGTCAGTCACATCCAGCAAGTAAGTACTGTTGTTCATTGGCATGATCCTGCAGCAAACATACTTCCATGGGATCTGCTTCCTCTAAGGGAAGATGTTCTTACCTTGTATGGCATGAGCTGGATTATTGCCAAGCACTACAGCTGTGGTCTTTGAACTGATCAGCACTTAACAGAGGTCCATAAGAGCAATACATTACATTTAAAAAGTAAAAAGAATGAACAGAAACTCTGATACATTCTCTGACAGACTCTTTTTTACTCTTTTTTTAAAAAATACCATTTGAACTGCTTAAAAAAACCTCAACACACCAAAATAACCAACCAACAATACAAATCCCAGAAACCTAACTAACTTGGTTATAAAGAAATAAATATAAAACATTACATAAATAATGCTTCAAATATCCTGTTAGATGGCTCCTGGGATTTATCATCTGTTTTGGCATTTCAGTAAGAGAGATCCACCTATCAAGGATTTGAGCCTTGGCAGCACCTAATTTAACAGTATTTGTTTTCAAATGCCTCTCTATTCCCTCTCTGACAAAAGGTCCAAAACTGTAGTAAGGATTCTCTTGTTCCCTTACTGATGGTACATTACAAAATTTCCTAACAATTCCACATTTTACACTTGATTTCTTACACTCTTATTTTCAACCTTAACTGTTTTATATTTTACATTGCTCATAATAACCAACACGACTCTGGTGTAATTATTATTAACTCCATGCTATTTGTACTCTTTTTTACCAAATACCCTCACGCTACTACAATAATTTTCTCTGCTTATGTGTCTTGATTACGCAAGAATTTCTCATGGTGAAGGAAAATGTTCTCAAGTATGGTTCACTCTCTTCTTCACTCACCCTACTCCATGAATCTACCCATCCCCACACTTGCAACTTTTGGCATTGACTTTTCTTTGATAAACTCTACTATTTTACTTTCCTACTATAATCTACCGTTGTCTCCTTGATCACCAGTACATAATAGTCTCTCAGTTATTATGCTTTTTGCATATAAAATCTATATACACACAACACTCTACATGACAACCTGTGACTACAAAAGCTCTCCTGTTCTAGGACCAGTCCCAACAAAACACTCCTACCCAGCTTTCTCGAAAGTACCAGAGAAATAGCAACCTCTGTCATCATGATGATGTCATCTCCATTTTAAAACTCACTAAGATCCTCTGATCCTTCTCTCCCTTCCTCATTTAGTAGCCGCATACATGCTACTCTGACGCTTTCTGAAGTTTTTACTAATTCAATCATTCTCATTACACCGATGCCAAACCCCCTATTTATCTTCATTTGTAAAAAAATTCCAAGGAGACAACAAAACTGTTAAGCCCTGAAAGTTAATTAAGTGACACGACTTGATCTACTACAGTAAAAACTAGTTAAAAAGGTGTGAAAAAAATATATATACAATTAATACATGTCTAAATATGTGGAGTCCTTTCCTCTGTATTCTCTGTGTTGTTCTTCCTGCTTAGTCTATAATGGGACTTCCCTGTGTAAGGGTGGCAACCTCCAGAAATTTAAAAGTCAGGCAAACAAAAAACCCCTTTCTTTACAGAAGATTAACCACAAGGCCATATAAATAACTCACAAAATTTGATTAAAAGTAAACAAATAAATAAACAACAGCAGTCATAAGCAATTGAAGACTGGAATCTGCCAGCTTCTCTCTCTAGCAGCAACGGAACCCTGATGCAGGTCTCCATGAAAGCAGATCTCTACAATTAAAAACAACCCAAGTCCTCACCACTACCACAACTCTAAAAGCAGAGCTTTTATCACTAGCCATGCCCGTATCACTACTGGGGGCCAATGCCAGCAGCACAGCAGCCACTCAAGCGACAGCGGGACCGTCTGCTTGAAAAGGGATACCACAAGCTGCTATTTAAGATAACAGCAATAATTTCTGATGTACATAAGCAAGCAAGAATGATGACCTATGCTCTTTTTACCCTCCTCTATGCACTGAGGTAGGACAAGGGGTAGAGAAAGGAGATTATGTACCCCTTTTAAAGAATGCGTCGCTTTTATTCTCCGGAAATATCAGTGTGGCTGACAGTTAAAAACAGAGTGGCAATAAGCGCTATTGTTAAACACAAATTTACATTCTCTGTAGCAAAAAAATAGCACTTAATAGCTATTCCAATCCAATTCCAAAGAAATTCCAATCACAGCAGAATCAAAATCTATGTAGCTGGATGATAGTATCTGTCTAATATAGTAGAAATTGCAGACTTGCATGGAAAATACAGTTTTTGTCTACATCTTTGACTAATTCACCTGCTCTCTACTCACTAATTGTTTTCATCAGAGCAACCGACATTCCATAACTTGGAGTAGTTTTAAACAACAGCCATTTTATATATTTTGCTTAGAGAAGGTTGAGTTTAAAAGCTATCTTTCCAAATTGCATAAGCCTAAGGCCCAGGACAGGCAACAGTTTTGTATCACAAATGATCAAGAAACATCGTAAAGAAACGGGACTTTGCACCTACTTCCACCTGTGAGATCCAAACTTGGTCTCTAAATCTTTGTGTTGGTAGGTATAAAAATATTATTAGAATTTTTGAATGTTTACTCCATTAAATCTTTTCCTCTTGATGAAAATCCATTCTTAACATAGATGCAGCATTAGAAGTGGGACAAGAAATCTATGCCATCTATCCCAAACTTAAGCTGCCATCCAGACTTATATATGCTCTCTCTATATGTATACAAAAAAATGTACACACTTCTTATATAATCAATATACAAAATGAAGTATACATAGACATTACTAATTTTCTCAAAGTGACAACAGCATTTGAAGAAATTCTCACTGTTCTACAACAGTAACTTTCTTAGCTTTCTTAAGTGCAGCAATGCCCATGAAAAAGTATTTTTCAAGATGAGACCTTTCTCCCTGCAAGCTATTTAAGGAACAGATAAAATCTTTTATTTGATTATATGCAATTTTATGCCTGTATGATATTTTAATATAAGGCTAAAAGTAACAGTAATTGTGATGATGGTAGATTTTTTTTTAAGCCAAAATGAAAAAGGTAAATTCAGTGTTAATGAAAAATATAAACTAACAGAACAGAAATTAATTCTGCACATGCAGCACTGGTAGTGCAAGCAAAGATGCAGAAGAACCACTCTAAGGTTTGTACCAGCACATCAGATCCTCACTGTAGAAAAGCAGATGGTGCAACTCAGTACTTTACAAATGACAGCCTTCACTCAGCAGCGACCCAACATCTGGGCGACAAGTCAATTAATATCTAGTGAACAATTTAAATGAGGGAGTTGGCTATTAAAGAGTAACTCATCAGCATTTGATTACATAACCCCTCCTTTTCCTTCTACAGTATCTACCCCATCCGCCCTTCCAAACAGGGGTCTCTCCAAAATTCCCATCCCTGTCTCGTGACCCAGTGCATGAATGCACCCAGCTTACTCAACATTCATATTTCTTCTGTTCGCAATTCAACTACCTATGCACAAAATGTCTCCTCTCCTGCTCTCACTAAAATTCCTCCAAACAGCTTGTCTTGCCTCTCTCTCGGCCTACAGGTGACTGAGAAGCAGCCGTGTTTCATCTGGCCCAGCTGGCGGCAGAGCAGGCCTGTGCCCCCAGCTGGGTACCTGACCATTCAGAGTGCATGTGCCTCCTGCCAGGCCAGCAAGCCAGCAGTACCTGCGTATCTCACATCCTCCAAGCGGCACATCTGCATCAGCTGGCTGCCTGCTCAGGAGATGTGCCTCTTTGCAATGGGCAGCTGCTAAGTCAAGAAGTACCTGAAGTCTCTGAAGCCACCAACCATAGCAAACACATACCATCTGAGCCAAAAAAAGCCTGGAGGAAAAAGACAAGGCGGTCACTTCCCCCTGGTGCCCTTCTACAGTAGAATCCTGTATTGGGCGCCTTTTAAAGATTCATCCAGTAAAGCAATCAGGTCCACAATCCCACACGTTTATACTGTTACTGTATGTTATATGACATGTGAACAATGGTATTTCTCGCGTCCATTACACTATAACTTTCCACCATTATTTCCACATTGTAAAAAATGTTTTAGCCATATTTATTTTGATACTGTGGGTACCGGAAATCAGCAATACTAGGGATTACACTATACCAGTGAAAACACAATAGAAATAAGTAAATTCTTTGACAAGTTTCTGAAAACAAGAAATAACGGTAATAGCTTTTTGTTTTTCTTACTTAACTTACGCAGCTCATTTTCCCCACCAAGCGAAACAAGCTTCAATTAGTTTACTCATATAAGGAACAAAATCCGGAACTTTCATAAACCCTTAAAAAAGGTAATAGCTGCCAAAGTCGTAACTTTTGCTTACATGGAAAGAGCTCCTGAAAACAACTAATAAACACTCTTTACACCAATTTCAGTATCCTAAATTTTGAATGAATCTTTATTGACTTCACTGGTTTACTTTCCATCCTTGCTAAGGCAGGCACATTCTGTGTTAATATACATGGTCCAGATGTTACACACCTGACCTTTACAAGTGCACTGCAGGACTGACACAGGATACCACCAATTTCAGCCCAACCCTAAAGAGGCATGAATTCTACCTAAGCAAATCTAGAGACAATTCAACATGGTCAAAAGTCTGCAAACACAGCTCTTACAGCAAACCTACAGAAGCATCAAATCACCATAAAACTAGCAAAATATTTTGGCTTTCCAACAGGCACATATATTTATGGCACACAAATAGCCATACAGAAAAGTATCAGTATGCTTCGGAAAGCTGGGTGTTTGTTCAGTGTTACGTGCAGAACAGTAGATCATTTTTAAGTCACCTTTTTCTTTGATCTTAAGAAGCACTTTCTTCAACAGCTGGACTAATCCTGTTTACAATACAATTAAACGGCTTATTAGGAGAATGAAAGCTACTGCAGAAAAATGAGATTTGTACACTAGTAATATAAAAATCTAAGTAGAAAAAAACATTGTATTTATCTACCACAAAACCTACCTTTCTACGAATGTAACTACATTTCACTAACAACAGCATATTGACTACAGGACATATTAATGAAACAACACTAAACATGATTAAATCATTGGCACCAAGTATTGTATTTTGATTTTCTAACCTTTTACATATTTACTATGATACCATATGCATTGACTAACATAACACCTTTCTAACAAATAACTTCATGTTACATAAACAGAGAAGCACATGACATTAAACAGGATAACAAGTTCAGCAAAGTTGGAAGGAAATACAATTATCTGAAGTATTTGGGGGGAAAAAAATACCCAAAAGCCCCACTCACTAAAAGTATTCCAAGCTGTACAGTAGTTAGGGCCCTGTGTATTCTTCGAATCCAACTACACACAGGATTTCACTACAGGGAGCAGCCTTTGCACATACCTATGCTCAGAAACAATATTTTCACTAAAAAAAAAAAAATTGTATTTCTATGCCTTAGAATTACAAAAATGACCTTGGAAGAACAAGCAAAATGTACCCAATGCTGCAATGCCTGACTAAGTCCTGCAGAGTACCTTAAAACACATTTTTCAGGTGTGTGAAATACCCTTTATATATTCATCTGGATCCTGTGAATGCTGCATGCCCACAGCTGCAGAATTTGTTTTTCAGGTACCACAGAATCTATTAGTGTTTTGCTGTAAAATTCAGTATTTTACTGTTGCTAGGCACCTGACATTTAGTGCTTTGTCCTCATGCCCTTTTACCTGCATACATCCTTTTTTTCCTTCAATTTTCTTACAATTAGAAACTCATTTGATTACAGTAAATATCCCATGTGCAGTCAATGGGTACAGACATCAAGGGGACAAGGAACAGAAAATGAATTATGGCCTGTCGTCAAAAGATTGAGAAGATGATGATTAGCAGAGAATGAGAGACAGAAAGACTCATGAGCTACACAGCCAGGATAAACAGTATCGCAACAGTGAATACCCCTCAGTCCACAAGCAAAAGAAAGGATTCCTCAATTGGCCCACGTGGGTAACACCATGGAAGGCAAGACAGTGGAGAACAGATGCCCAGAAAGTAAACTCAAAACCTCTTTAGAAATAACTAATATTGAGATTAATCAATTACCACATTGAACAATGAGTCAGAATTATGTCTACATTGATACAACAGACTAATACTGCCATGGAATTTATTCCCATTTCTCACAGAGAGCACAAGGGTCTACTGTAAACAATATTCTCTAGAAACACAGTTGCAGTTGCACATTCAGACTTGCATGAGGCAATTCCTGATTTTTTACTGTATAAAATATATATATATACACATATATATATATATATAAAAATATATATATACTGTTATTTACTGTATAACTGTAGCATTATATGAACATGTACCGACAGAAATTTTAATTTTCCTGGGGTTTCATAGATAGTATTGGGGAGTGAAAAGCAGCCAGGAAACAGCTCTGTAATCTACAATATTTCAAAGCTATACTATCACCCCAAAATTACAGAGGACATCTGTGAATTCTGTAACATGGCACTGTTTACCAGGCTAGTGCCTGGATTCTGCATCATTTCATGGAGGTCACTAGAAAATGGACACTCCTGACCAAAATAACCAGGTAAGGGAAGAACTGTTCCTAAGTGTATTTCTACAAGTTTTCTTCTAATATATAGATTTAAAAAGCAAACAAACTCATACACATAGTTCTACATCTATCTTACACCATAATAATTATGAATATACTCAAAACATGCTAGATTTACCCCCAGAATAAACTATTTTCATTTAGCTTAATTAAGCTCCTGGGATGTACCCCAAACGGAAAGTTCTCCCAATACATTATGTTCCAGTAATACAGGTTGTTATAGCACTTCAAAGAACTCGAGCAGAGTTACTCGAAGTTAGTCATACGATTTGGTGATTAACAGACCTGAGAATCTCTGGTTTATCATGGAAGCATAGCAACCTTTGGACTGGGAGGCAGAGGCCAGCCAGCAGACGTCATGGCACGTAACAATGGAGAAACACACGCAGCCATAAGCATGGTCCATCTAAACTCCACCAACCATGTCAAAAGTCCACCAAACTCTGCGAGAAAAGGTCTCTGAAACAGAATGACTGCCTTACTTCACAAGATTTTTATGTATCTTAAGCAGGTATGGATTGACAAGTAACACTGTAAATTATTCTGAAAGACTAATAATCTCAAAAGTTGCTCCTCCCACACCAACAGAAAATAGTATGAAGACAGTTCACTCTTACAGACAAACATGCTCCAGTGCATCATTCAACAAAACTACACTCTATTATAACTCTATTATATGTGATCTCTCTTGCAGCATAGCTGCCTTGCTACAATTTATCTGGAGTTAAAATAAACACATGCACATTCAGTTTAAAGATAGGAAAACAAAAAGTGGAGTACTCAGCTTCACTACCTTATTGCTTAAAACGTAATTCAGGTCTGCTTAAGACTTGAACCTGTTGCTCCAAGGAGACTGTATTTGAGATGTGATACCTAGCTCACTAATCTAGTACTTCAGGCAAAGCCTAAGCTCACTATTCTGGGTACCATCTTGCTGTTTTATTATCCTTCCTGAAGATAAGCTTCTTTCTTTCAACCGTTTCAATATTTCTCTGCTTAGGCATCCCAAGTTTATTTATTCCCTAAGGAATAAAGATTGTTCTTCCTCTCATCTGTGCTGTATTTTCTGCTTCTCAACACTGTAGAGGGCAAACAACCTTATGAATAGTTTTACTTTCCTCACATATTCCTAATTTATATTCATTTTCAAATATTTAAGATATGACATAGAAGCATGAAGAGACACAAACCTGCATTAAAGAGCTTACAGTCTCACACTTCTCTTTGAGATGGGTAAACAAACATCAGTATAGCCACTTTATAAATATGAATAAAAAGATTGCAAATGATTTAACTAAGGCCACAGAATCAATATGTATCCGACTGGTAACCAGAAACAAGATCACATGATGGGATCTCCGGCCTATACCCAATCCCCTCTGTGAACTGTGTTGTCCTGTAATAATGTGGACTGATAGTACAGTTACTCCAAGCAGTCCCATTTAAGCTGTAAAACACCACTCCGACACTCTGAACAAGCATTTTAAAACAAAACACAGCAAAACAAAACACAAACAGCTCATTCTCATGATCTTATATATTTAGTTCTCAGTTCTCCAATTCAGAGAACATAACATTAGCACTGTTCGAAAAATAAAACAGGATTTCTCAGCTACTGATGAAAGAGGAATTTTAAAAGACAGTAATAGTAGCCTCCTTTTATGGATAGTTTAACTGAGGCTCAAAATGAAGACATTTTCCTGTCAGAACTGGATTCTAGCATTATTATAAAAACAATCATCTTTACTCTACTTGGGTTTCATTCTTATTTGACATGCACTCTCAAAGTAGAAGTCTGAACCTCTGTGTACCTCATCTGTAAAAAGGAACAAATTATTTTTCCCTATTTCACTACTGGGAAAAGGGTTAAGAAGGAAAGAAAAAAAAAAGAGTATGAAAGTCTTATCTATTGAGGTTTAACTGCAAATAAGCAAGGTAATTAAAACCTACTAGCTCCAGAATAAAATTAAACAAACAAAAAACCAAACCAAACCAAACAACTTTTCTTAGCCCAGGCTTATTCCATTTCACAAGGAAAGAAGTAATGCCCCTGCATTCCATATGCATTCTTGATGTTGTTGCAATATGCTTAGCATTCATTCAAACCTAAGACATTACAACAAACGTTAATAATTTTAAGGCATAAATTCATTTAAATACCGTTTCGGTTAAGGAATAGAAAATGGTTTTAAATAAAAGTTTCCACCAATTCTTAGAAGATTCAGTAGGTCCTAAAAGTCACCACAGTTATTATAGTGTTGCCAGAAACTTGCTCTTTGTAGATTATTAGTTCTGACATCTGCCCAGATAAGCTTTCAAGTTAAACAATCAGAATTCTGTACTAAAACTGAAGAACAACACTCACCCCTCCTCAAATAAACCAATATATTTCAGTGTAACAGCAGCAACTTAGGTATTTCTACAAAAAGTTTGCAGAAAATTATCAGGAAAATATGTTAATGCTCATGGCACTAATTTTTCACTACATTTTCCAGCAATAAAATGGAGTTTACCCTCTGAAGGAAAAGCTGAGAAACTTTCATAGAGGCCAAACTCATCTGCACAGTAAACTGGTATCACCACATAACTCTAACAAAGAGCAATTTTAAGGTAGCTATGTCCCCTGTCACCTGCTGCTTGCTCTCCTCGGATGAGTCCTAACACAAATGTTGTACTATAAAACTTCTGTTTTCCTTTGAGCAGATTCCCAGCAACCTTGACAAGACAACATCCATCCAAATAAGTTACTTCTATTGAGAGACATTCTAAGACTTGAACAACCAACATATTTAATTTCCCTAAATAAAGCTTTATTGCATGAACAGTAACTAGTCTTGACTGTATGTTGGCTGTGTGATTCAGTACAACAAAAACAAAATTCCCCCTTCGACTATGTAAAATATTCGCTTCGGACTTTAAAAGAAAGGCCTTAGACATCTGACTGAAACACGCATTATCATTTTTGTCTTGAGGGGGGAAAAGAAAATTTTAAGAAGAAATCATAAAAATGTCATCCATGTATTTGTTTCCTGTCTTGCCAGTGACTGCAGGATTTGGGACAAAATTAAGTGCAGAAGATTCCACAAAGTCAAGTTCATAGCTATGCGAGATGAAAGCCTTCATTATGGCATTATTCAAAGATGGACAAAACCTGTCCGGTCAGCCGGTCTCTGCCATTCCTGGCTCATTACCTGTTGCACTGGTGTCCTGGCCAGGCCAGTGCCTGGTGTGGGGGCTCCCCCGCACTCTGCTTGGCAATACCATTCATACCAGAAGGCGTTCAGGTATATCTTGGGGGGTTTTGTGCTGCTGTCTGCTCTGAATTTTCTCCTTCAGTTTTATCTCCGCTTACACATTAATACAACCTCTTCTTTTATTTAAAATTACCTCCCTTTTAACTATTTAGACCCTTCAAAATGCTTGGAAGATATCATTTCCCTTTCTCACACAAACTATTCACTGAGCCAAGCAAAACATATTTATTTATCAATTTATTTTTTTAAATCAATTAGTCTCTTCAGCCTTCTTAACATTTCGTTGCTCTTCTCTAAGTTTCTGTTACGTTACCCCACCTGTTGCAAAGGCTCTGAAGTAAAACGGTGCTCCAAACACAGTCCCATAATCTTGTAGAAAAATCCATCTCCCACTTGTCTAATGTTTGCTCAATGCCACCGTGGATGCAAACTAAACTCATTCTGAGTTTTACAAAGTCTATATATCATATTGCAAATTGGGGCCTGTCCTTCCTGTCAGAAGCATGCACAAATCCCCTTCATATGAAAGGGAGTTGGGTGCACACAACTGACAGGATTATCAGGCCCATGGTATCACTCCTGTCCCTTTTTCAGCAATACTGCTTTCCAGGTTATTCCCTCACAAGGAATACCTGTTTTGGATTACGGGCCCTCGACTGTTTTAGCGTTGCATTTTTCATTTGTACTTTCCAACAATGTGCCTAATTTCTTTAGATTACCTTTTCTTTTCTGCCCGGACTTGTGTTTAACTCTTCTAGCATTGCCTGCTAATGCTGCAAGTGTAGTATTCAACCTCTCATAAAATTAAGCAAGGCAGACACTAAATATACCAAAAATGGCTAAACTTGTATTACTACGTGCATATGTAAGCACTGATGATACTCTTTTAGCACCTAAAACTGCTGTGACTCACTAAATCTATTCTTTATACTTCATTCTATTTTTGTTTATGGTCCTTCATCCAATTTTTCATTAAGATGACTATCCATATACACACATAACTTCTTAACAAGAGATTTTGAGATGTATTTGAATTTTAAAAAATATGTAAATTTTTACTATAGCTACAACTTTCTATTCATTTACTGGGGCCTTGAATCTGCAATCAGATCTGGCAAACAAGCCAATCCTGTACTTCTCCATACTCACTGAACTGTGTGCAGATGCTGTTGCAGTATCAGATCCTAATTTTAAACACTAAGCAAGAATAACAAAAAACCTCTCTTAAAGTAATTTCTGCTTAGAACATTCCAGGCTTCTTATTATTGTTTCCCTGATATTTTTGTCATTATATTACTAAGAACAGAATCCCTTTTATCTAGTTCTTAAGCTCATGCTTTTTTTTTTCCTTTCCCCCTTTATTTTATTTTTTTAAGAAATCAGTACTATTGTTTAATTTCTTAGAGGCATCTTGAAGATCAAATGACTTATAAATATCTTCAGATCTTTCAAGAATCCCCTCTATTTGTCATCAATAACTACTTCATATGGTTCTGATTTTTAACTGCTCACTGTTTTTCATCCTACTATATATGGAATTTCAGGAAATTCAGCATAATGGCTTGTCTTAACAGTAACTTTATGCAACTTCTCATTTATGAACTGACCTCTTTCCTCTCTATTTGACTTCCCCTTACCTCTCCAATATTTACAACAGCATATTCTTATTCACCTTAAAACTATTATTAGCTAATTACTATTGCCTTTGCCAAAAGCTTACAATATGCATGTGCTGCCCACCTTTCAGGAATTCTCCGCAGAACTAAGACAAACTTATTTTACCTTACTGCTAGTTCTTTCATATAATTTATCTTAATGTAGACAAATAACCTTATAAAGCAAACTGATTTTCAGTTCAGTTAGGCATACTTCATTCACACATTTAAGTTTACAAGGTCTCTCACTTCCCCAAAATAGATGAAGATCCACAACATAAATAAATGTATCGCTTACACTCACATGAAAACCAACAGAACCTTATACCAACACATGAGGTCACATCAGCCCAATTCTTTGTAGGACTGTAACCTAATTGACCAATAAGATAAAAAACAGGCTATATTCCATGTTAGCTTTCTTTTTATCTGCTGTATGTTTACCAACAAAAATGTAAAAGTATGTCCACATTACTGATGTTTACATGTATTACCCCACACTAAAATATTTTCATTAACATTATAAAATAATTTTTCAAGAAGCATTTAGAAGATGCTTTCCTAATTCACCTCAATTGAGATGAAACATCCAATTTGCACTACATCCAAGGGAATTACACACTCCGTTGCTGTAAAGTCTTACAGAACTACATTAACAAGTACAGTCTATCAATGGTTATCGGCACTGTGGCTTTTGACTGTTCACTAAGAACCACAGTGCATAAATTACTTCACCTGTCAGACAGCTCAAAGCAACACAGGCACTAAGTTTGAATGGTTCAGACTTTCCCTATTATAAATTACTTTTTCCAGTGGAAGAAAAGGGGGGCAGTGCAAGGGAGAAGGGGCAGATAGGATAGGCTATCAGGTATTCAACTATCACCTATCATAAAACCTATCAGAATTGTATCGCGAGTTTAAACAATTCACTTCTTTAACGAAGCCTAACATGCATTCCCAAGGACACACAGCAAAATTTCATAACAGTCAAATGAAAAAGTTATTTAACCAAAAACACACACCTCAAGAACTGCTTAGAAAAACCATAACCCAATGACTGTTTTGCAAAACATTCTGTTTGATCAAGCCAACAGGACTACTGACCTCACACAAATAAATCAAATTTCTATTTTGTTTACATTAGTAATTTTAAGTAAAAATAACAGCATTATTAGTGGCAACACAGCAAAACAAGCAAGTGGTCCATGTAGCTCGAGATCTTATCTCAGTCAACACACTATGCCAGCTGTTTCATAGAAAGAAGCAACTTTCATCACAAACCATCCCAAATCCAAATCTGCAAACATATTCACATAGGTGCACACCACTGAATCCCTCTGAATTCAACAGGGTCTCCATCTGCCATGCAGATCCCTCACTCCAATCATACACATGACATATGATTGGATGAAAATTGAAATAAAAGTTGATAGGCCTCAATTTGTCTAGCTTTGCTTGGAAAGTCATTACAGCAGTGAGGCCAAGATTATAGTCATACTTGAGGTTCACAAGACATACTTTTTTTTTTTCCAAGGGTAATTGCTCAGCAGTTCATGAAAATCTGGCCTTATAAGAAACCTCAGACTATGTTCAACACTGACAAGCTAGACCCTTTTAACAAATTTATCATTAGAGCATTTTTTCTTTCCCTAGAACCAAATACTGTCTGCCTTACACCTTCCAGGTTAAAGCTAAACAAATGTTAACCCAGCAGAGAGACGTGTACATACAGTCTTATTACTGCACATGGAAGGAGGTGACCTCAGCTGGGAAACAGTTCACATCCAACTCAGATTATGTGAGAAGCAACAGTGAGTAAAGCAGCAATTCAGAAGAAACAAAACCAAACAAACAAAAAAAAAATGACCGCTAAAAACCAGTCCACCCCAAAACCAACAACCTTGATAGTTTATTTCAGAATGGCCTAATCACAGAGACTATGATAAGACATTTTCAAAGATTCTTCACCTTAACCGTTTATAATTTTTTTTCCTAAATTCCAAATAAACAAAACCCCTTTAAATTATTTGTCTGTAATCAGTTACACATGTACTCAACAACTGTATTTTAAATAATGTCAATACCAGTATGCCAATAATAAAAATAACATTTTTGTATGTCTGATTCTAATTTTAAAAGTAATACCTTATTAAAAATTAATAGTCATTAGAAGGCTAAATTAACATTAATTGTGTTAACTGTCACAGCATATAATGGCCTTCAAAATACACATGAAAACAGAAATGACATACAATCTTCCACTGTAAAAAGTTAGGCCATTCAAACACTTACAAAATATGGAAATAGAAATAAAAGGGTAAAACCCAAAAAAACTATCATTTTGCAAATTATATGTAAAATCCAGTCAAATAACAAATTACATAGTCCAAGAGAAAAACTCAAGAAGCAAAAACCTGCTTTCTATGATGTGACAAATGTTCAGCAACATCTCAATACTATGTAGGAAAGGGGAAAAAAAAAAAAAAAACCACCAAGAAGGAAGGATATCCTAAAGCAAGCTTCCCACTTAATTCTAGGCCTGCCAGCAATCATAAACTTTGCTAAAGCTATTAACAATGGTAATTTCTTTTCTTAACCTGGATCTTAAAGCAATCATATGTCACCACCAAAAAAAAAAAAAACCAAAATTTCAGTAACTACAAATATCTGACTAAGGTTTTCCAGACACCACTGTAACTCAATAACTGCTCCACTGTGCTATGAACTCTACAGCTTCAAGCTGGAAGTCAATCTAGGACAACCAATAGAAAGTGCACCTGTACAATTACTGCATTTCCTAATTCAGAAGGCCAAACTAGAGACAGATAAAGCTTGTGTGTACTCAGCTCACCAAAACAGAAATCCAAAAGCCCCTACTTATTTTGTACATATTGCACATCTCTATTACCATTAACTGCAATGAAAAAATATCATATTTATTCCAGAAACAGAAAATTACATTCCTTATCCAACACACATATAACTTTATTCTAAATGCAATAGAAGTATCCATATATATAGCATCTAAAACAAGTACATACACAATCATTTAAAAATATTTCCCACAAAGAATAATCACCCAAACTTAATAAAAATCAATTTTAAAAAAAGTAATCCAGTAACTGAATAGTACCACACACAGTAATTTAAAATATTCAATATGAACTCCATGCCACAATGAAAAATAACCTGTATCACAAAAAAATAATCTATATCATTTCCAAGGAATGCAATCTTATATTTAAAACCTGCAGAAATGTACTATTTTACAAGTAATAAAAAAAATATTTAGCTCTTTGTACTCTAAAATAGAAAAGAATAATATATGCTGCTAGTAATTGATAACAACATAATTTGTGCAAAGCAGTCTACCTTCCTGCAGATGCATTTTTATTCAACGTCTGACCCCACTAAGCAGTAAACAAATTTACATATATCAACACATTTCAGTGCTCCAAATATTAACCTAAGTTTCTATAACTACAATAACATGATCTCTTAGTAACAGTCCTTTAGTACCGTCATTCTAAAACAATCAAAAAAAATGGCCTCTGACATATATTGTTTGTGTACTTGGGATCCCTTCAAAGTTTAAGGCTTGCAGATGTGAAATAAAAATAACTACAAAACAGAATCACCTTTAACTGATCACTGCACCAGACGAGAAAGGAATTACAAGGGTTTTTTTGCTTTATTTTATAGCATTTTAAGAGAGCAGGGATATTTTTATTATTGTACACACTGAAAACTAAATATAACCCCGTACTCAAAAATACTACTGCAACAGCTTGATAGCACTCACCGCAAGTAATACTGTTTTAAAGCGAAGGCAGCGTTAGAACAACTTCTGGGAAAGTTAAACTCCTCTACAATTTCTCCCCACTGATTCTTCTCTGATACCTGTCAAAAACAACACACAGGCCGAGATACACAACGTACACGTAAACATGTTGCTGACAGCGAACATCACAAAAAAAACACAGGCTGCCATGAAGCAAATAGATAAATATGTAAAAAGAAACAAACGTGAATGTATATGGGATTTAAGACTATATATTTTACTGACAGTCGGTAGAATTCCCCTTTCGGGAATAATCCCGCTTCTCAGGGGTCTTCTGCTGCATTTATTTTTTAACATACACATTATTTTTTTTCGGGGGGAACGGCCGGGAGCGGTGGTATTGTTTTGGGGTTTGTTTGTTTTTGTTTTTACTGCCTGGACAATAACCAATCGGGAGTCCCTCTGTCGCCCCCTTTTAAATCCTAACGCGGTCCGTTAAAAACCCAAAGAAGTTTAAAATAATGCAGGGAAGTGCTGGCGGGGGCGCCCCCTGGGCTGCGGGGCGCGGGGGCGCCGGCCCGGGGGGTCCCCCCAACACAGATCCACAGACACAGAGAGGCCTTTCTTTTGAGGCCTACATTTCTGTCCCCAGCCTTGAAGCCTAAAGATGGCTATTTGATTACACACCGTCTTGGGTGCCCCTTTTGTTATTTTTCCCCGGGAAGGGCTCGGAGGGCAGCGCCCGGCCCCCCCCGGCTGCGAGGATCGTTCCCTAGCCCATGCTCCGTGCCGATTATCGATGTTAAACATGCCCGCTAATTTTGAGTTGCACTAAAACTGCACTCAGACTCTCCTCTGTCTCTCCCTCTGCAAGAGAGACACGCACAGAGCTGCCACCACAGCCGAAAGAAGCCTCCTCTCGCCGCCCAGCAGCTCCCTGCTCCCCCCTCGCCTTCCCGCGGGAGGGGGGCATGGGCGAGGGGGTCCGGCGGAGGCGAAGGAGGCAGGAGTGGGGTGCGCGCCGTACCCCCGGGTCCCCCTTCATCGCTCCGCCGACAAGGCCGAGCCACCAACCTGCCTGTCTGCTCGCTTCCTCCTTCCACCCCCCACCTTCTCTAACCGGCTTTAAATAGGACGGTTCCCGGCCACCCCGGCTCCCCCCGCCACCCCCGGGGGTCAGAGGAGACTTTTGGGAAGAGGTTAGTGGGAGGGAAACCCAAATTAAAACTTCCACTCACCTTCCCAAATCCGCCTAAAGTGGTGACTCTGGTATAGAGAGCGTGAAGATCCAGCTCCTTCCCACCCACCACGGGGATCTTCTTAAAAGGAGACCTGCCAAAGGAGATACACACAAAACACCACAACTTGTCAGCTCTGCCCCCTTTTCTCCCCTCGCTGGGGCTGCCGTGTCCTTCAGGGAAGGGGCTGGAAGTTGGATCTGGTCGGTTTAAAAGCCTCCCCCCCTCCCGTTCCATCTCCCCATTTTCCTCACCCTCTGCTGTGGTGAAACTGCCGCAGCTCGTCCAGGAAAGCGAGTCCCTTTCTCCGCTGGTCTGCGTGGTTTTTACCCGTCGAATTTGCCATTTTTGTAATAAAAAAGGTTCTCGTAAAAAAAAAAAAATCCAATTTAAAAAAAAAAAAAAACGGCCGACAACAACAACAACAATCCCCGGCTCCTCCTTGTCTTTAAGAGACCCAGGTGCCCGTGCTCGGCCGGGGATCAGCCATGGAGAGGGGCTTGTTTAAAAAAAAGTTTAAAAGGAATAAGGGAGCCCCGAGAGTGTGGTAATTGCGAGTCCTGTCTCCACACAACACACGGGCGAAGAGGCAGGGAGGGAGAGGGGCACCTCTCAGTAATTCCTCCTCCCGCGGCTGCTGCCTCTCTCAGCACCACAAACCCAGCCGATCCAGCCTGCACATGAGACTCAACATGGTGCTGCTGGATCACACAATGAATTGGGTTACTGTTGTGGTGGGGCGGGGGGGGAGCCGGAGTGAGGTATTGACAGTGTGTGTGTGTTACAGCCGCGGCTCCATGCGATCTCCCTCCCTCGCTCGCTCGCTCCCTCGCTCGCTCCCTTACACACACACACTGTACAGCTACGGCGGCGGCGGCGGTGGCGGCGGCAGCGGGATTCACTTCTCTTCTCGCTCAGACAAAAAGATCTGAGGCCGCCGTGCTTCTGCCTGGACGAGAGCGCGACACAGCGGGCCCCGGAGGCCGGCTCAGGTACTGCAGGAGGCAGCTCCAAAGGCAAAAGCCAGCACAGCCCCAGCAAGCAGTTCCTGGCGGGGAACAATAGGCTCCTCTCGCCGCTAAGGGCTCATCTGCAATGTGCCGCAAACTTCACACAAAGCCGGGCGGAAAGAGGCGAGGGAGAGGGAGAAGAGGGAGGAAAAAAACGGCTACTACCGGCTGTTCCGGGGCGCGGGGCCGGTGCGGGGCCCTCCCGTG
>VZTA01028188.1:213246-361704 GCA_013398855.1 Mohoua ochrocephala | reverse complement strand
CGGAGCCCGGGGCTGCCCGCGCGGGGAGCGCTGCGCCCCGCTCCGCTCCCGCGCTGCCCGGGCGGACGGGACCGTTCCTGTCGGATTCCGGCGAACCTGTAATGAATGACAGGACGATCGAGCTCCTTGTGTAGCTAACTAGGTCACTGTCAGCACTTAATTACTGTTTGTTTCATTTTAGTGCGTGCCTTATGAATAAACCGGCTATTAGGCTGATGCTTCAAGTAACATTATCCAGCACCAAGGTACAAAATGTGTGTATTGGACTCCGATCTTGCGATGCCAGCTTGGTAATAATTACTGTTTTACATTAACGATGTCTCGGTTCTTATAGCTTGGTTATTTGGCTTGGTTATAGCT
The DNA here is from genome assembly GCA_013398855.1 of Mohoua ochrocephala. NCBI lineage: Eukaryota > Metazoa > Chordata > Aves > Passeriformes > Acanthizidae > Mohoua > Mohoua ochrocephala. The sequence goes on along the minus strand of VZTA01028188.1, from coordinate 361,344 downwards.
GAAACAGGTGGAGATCCCTTACGATAAGGTTGTGAAGCTGATTCTCGTATGACACCACCGATTTTGTTTGTTTTATGTTGGTCGGGGCTCCTCCGTTTTTAGAGGTAGAGAAGGGGCTTGTGCCTTAAGACTGACTTTCTGGTCTATTTGTCTTAAATATGCATGCTTTTTAATGGTATTAAATAAAGGAAATGACATATTTCTGATGGAAGTTATAATTTTTAAATGTACCAAAATTGCCTTGATATTAAGGAATTATGAAATATTTTGTTGCATATTAAAGAGTCAAAGAGCAAAAGTAGGGAAAAGGAAAAAATCTTGCTGTTTAGAAAAAAGTCCTTTTATTGATCTCTGTATAGTACTTGTCAACGCAATTTGAGTTTATTTGTAAAATAAAACCTGTACTGTTTGTGTTATCATGTACAATGAGTTTCAGTGTATAAATGTGTTAACGGAATTCTTGCAGGCAGACAGGACAGGTCCAGTAACTGAATTGTCACCATTCAGTACTGGTTGCATGGGGTTTTTTGACTCTCTGTCGGTTGGGGTTTTTTAAGTATAGCTATGTTAAGTGACTGTTCCGTTCCAGCAGCTGTATCCTGTGTTGCAGTTTCAAATTTTTTTTCTTGAACGTTTACTGCTAAATTTTGCGCTTATTACCTGTCTGCAGTATTGCTGCTTTTCAGAGAGCAGGCCACAGTTGCTCTTGTCAGTATGCCACTAGCTCTGCATTTGCTGTCTGGTGGGTGAAATATTCTCGCTCATTTTCACTTTTGCTTGTGCTGCTCTTGAATTGTGGCAACGTTACATTCTGATTAGCGTAACTAGTATCACTAGCTGTGTGCTACTTGTCTTAAACAGCAGACTGTAAATCCTTAGAAACGGAAGTTAATTTTACTTGTGTGTATGTGCATGTGCTATATATGTGGTTTTTGAAAATGCAGCCTATTAGATGGAGTAGAGAATCCAGTAAATTCCCTCTTAAGATTGCAGACAGCATATAATAAAGGTGCAATGTAAAAATAAGCACGAGAATTACAGGATGAATTTCTGGTAGAGGAGAGGGTCATAAAGGCAAATTTGGCAAATTTTAGTAACATGTAACTCAACCGTATTTAATAAAAAACGTTAAAAGTGTTGAAGTAGCTGCAGATGCTGGGCTGAAGACTTCATTGTTTGCTTAACTTACTGTGGCAAATGTGCACTTCGACAAGGGGCGTTTACTCAGCAAGCCCTACCCCTTCTTACTGAATAATACTTCAAAGTTCTTTATTCCATTTTAGTGTGCTAGTTTCTTTTAAAGATTCTGCTACTTAGTGTAGACCGTAAGTGACCGGTCTTCAGTGGTACACCGTTAAATCATATGTGGAAGGTCTTATGCATGAAATTAAATGCTAAATAGCATAGCAAAGGTTGGAAAGTGGAGGTACAGCATTACAGGCTACTTCTGCATGCTTGTACACAATATTTAGTACAGTTACTGGAACTTAACTACTCCAGGAGGCATGGGTTAGATAATCCTTAAAAAAAAAACCCCTAAAACCAGTTTCACATTGAAAAGACCCACCTTCTTAAGCTGTTTATTTAAATCATTTATGGCACTTACCCTCCTAAATCTTCCAAGATGATGTACACCTTCTTCATGTCAACTTTATGGTATTACTACTCAGGAAATAAAACAGAAGGAAAATTTGACTGCATAAATGCTATTGAAAATACCCAAGTAAATTGATTAAACACTTTAAAAGAATGTTAGCTGTAATTATTGTAATTTTTTTAATACTTGCTGTTCTTCACAAAGGTCCACCTCTTGGAATCAGTGAATTTTATGGTCATAAACTCTTAAGTTATAAGCACTTCAAAGTTGATGGTTTTTCAGTTGTGCAATGAAGTATGAAACACAAAGCAGGAAAACCCTAAATGCAACTGAAGGAGAAGTAAAAATAAATATGTACATGCATTCCCAGTTGATTTCAAAACTGCCATACTTTTGAAATCCTAATTCTTTTGTAGGTCCTGACTTGGGTGTTCCGAACACTGTGGGTTGGCAATACTTCAGCAGTAAGTTTAGAAAGATTATTGAATTCATATCGTTTTCTTGCAGGCAAAAAAAAAATTGGTGGCTTAAGTTATCGTAACTAATGCAGATTAGGGCCTCAATGGCAAAAAATGTTTTGATGGTCTAGCAAGTATTGGTCTATAGCACAGAAGTCATGAATGTCCTGACAGCAAATGGGTGCAAGTTTTTTCTTCTAAAAAAAAATGTATTTGGTCTTAGTAAATTACTTTTACCTTTAATCTCATACATTACTTTATGATGACCTCTGTGTAAGTGTGATCTGGTGGATGGCACACTTCCCTCTGCCACTATAGCTGTACACTGTTCCCTGAAATAGCACGAGTGTGATTCATATTTCTGGTTGAATGTGTGAAAGTTTGATTGAGATGCAAAACTGAGAGAGTTCTTCTGAATGTTAAAAAGGAACCATGCTCAGAAATAAAGAAACGATCAGATTAAATTTGGCTCAAGATGAAAGGGTTTTTGTAGATTAAGAATTATGGTGTCATACTTGGATGAGAAAGGTCCAGTTAACTTAAAGCAAAACCAAACCTAATCGCTTCATGATGTTTGTTAGAAGTCAAAGTGGTGAAATCTTGCTAGTAGGAGAGCTCTCAGTATTCCAGATTTGCCAGCAATATTTCCTTGTCACGTAGCACCGTCTCATCTTTGTATTTTTACCAATTCAAATGACAGTCAACAGTAGCTAAAATTATGTTGAAATTTCTCTGAGTAAGCAGTTGCCTTACCTAACTTTAATATAGGCATAAATGAAAAGGGAAGTAGTTTGTGCAACTGTGAATGTGTGGACAGACAATGCACGTGACAATTTATGCATTTCAATATAATGTGTGCTGGAAAAACACTTCTGAAAACTTAAATAGTAAATAAAAGAAATACTGACCAAATAACACATAAACTAAGTAATCTATTAAAATTGCCCAAGCAAATCAAGAACTTAAAGCAGTGAAAACACATGAATACCCACAGATGCACTTTAAAAGGAAGAAATTTGTTGTTGTTTAATTATGATTCTCCGTGTATCTGTTGGTGATATGCTTAATCTGGATTTGGCCTTACAGACTGCTGATAGATAGGTGCATTGCATTGAATGCTGTTGTGTTGCCCAAATAAAAGGAAGTATTTTTATTTTCGGAGTAACTGGAAAACAAATCCCCTCAAACTGAGTGCATTGGTCAAATGCTGCTGTGATACTTAATTTGAAAATCACACTTAAAACATAGGACTTAAATTTTTTGACTACAGTTGTGTCTAATATAACTGGGAAAAAAAAGCTAACGAGAAACAGTTTTTGAAGTTGTTTACTATAAAGGGTTATCAAAAGTAGTCGAGTATCAGTTCCTGTTGCTTGCAGAAACATGATAGCATTTAAAGCTCTTAGGGGAATCTATGACTGTTAATCTCCAGATATTATAAAGATGTTTATTAGGCTGAGCTGCTACTACTTCTGAATTTTGAACCTTAATATAAGATTTGTCTTACCCAGAATCTTGTTGCAAACTCTCTTTGTAAGCAGTGAAAATTGCTTGGGAAAATGCAGAAATGGAGTGCGTATATGCTCCTATGTCTTCTATCAATTCTTGGTTTTGGGGCTTTTGAGGCTCTCAGGGTCGCTGTGTTTAAGAGCAGTGGATGCATAGAGCAGGGTCAGTGTCTGGTTCTGAGCTGAGATGCACTTGCTAGTGTTCAGAGAAGAGTGAGCATGGTCCCCTAACCCTTTACCAAGAGGCAAAAGTGCAGTCTGGGTATTTGGGGTAGCCGTGTTCAAACGCGTTACGCAAGCGAGTCTGCTTAGCCTTGTCCTTATCTAGCTTGTGTGCAGAGTGGGGAAACGGCACGCTGGGGAAAGGTCTCTTGCCTCAATGAGACTCCCTCGCGTGTAATGGAAAACAGTCAAGAAGCTGGAACAATTCTCACAGTCCTGCTGAAGAACAAAAAAGGGAGATGAAAGAAAATGGGAACTTGAGCAAGGGAGGGAGGAAAATAATTAATAAAATAATTTTGAGTGGAGCAACCCCCTCTCTATGTGCTTTTCAGCAGTGTCACAGGTGACTTTAGATACAAATCTCATTAGGTGCATTTTCTATCTTTTGCTGATTCAGGAATATTAAGTACTATTCACACTTCATTACAAATAAAGAAATTAGACTTTCTTTATTGTTCCAAGTATTTTATTCCAGTTTATTGAACACGAACTTCCCAGTGGCTTGAGTCACATGCTGCACCGCAGACTGCTTCTATTAAGTTCCCCAGCATAAACAGGAGTGGCCTGAGTTTACAAAGTGGTCTCTCAGAATGAAACTTCTTCCCGTCTTGTTTCATCCTTCAGGAAGTTACTTTAGTGATACTTTACAAAGTCAAAACAGATTATTTTTTTCTTTAATGCTAGAAGTTTGGCTAGATTTAGAAGACAATAAAAGTGAAGTAAGCCTATCTGTGAATGAAACCCTGAGAATATTGTGTTTCATCTGTTACCTCTATTTTAATAAGTCCAGGCTCATTCTTCACTTTGCTTTAGGAAAATTAAATAATGTCACAGTTTTTCCTTTGAGAGGTTGCCAAGCTATTACAGAGCCTCCATGGTGTTCCATTGGAATTAATTTTGCTTAGAAGTTATGAAAATGGAGTTGTGTATCCTTAATCCAGGTGTTTGTGTCATGTTTGCAGTAATATACAGAAATTATGGTATGTATTTGATAGTGTGAATTTCCCCATGTCGTTTCATTTTTGTTCTAAGGAATCATCTCCTTTTGCCAAAATATGCTAATTAGGCTTTCCAAGATGTTTTTTAATTTTTTTAAAAAATATTTGGGTCACTAGCTGCAGCCAAGTTCATCTCAGGATCAATTTATTTATTTGTAGAAGAAAATACATAGACTTTCAATTTACTGATTTTTTTCATCTGCCAGAGAGTTCTTGACTTTCAATAAAGGTCTAATAGTTTCTGTTTGCATCTGAACATAAAATTATGTATAATTACATGCAAACTTTAACATATATAAAAATTAAGGTTGAAGAATTCAGTGCTCATTGCTTAAGTTTTCCATCTGTGACATCATGCATGTGCATTACGATAATCCTTAATTATATGGTCACTTTTTTAATGCATAATCCTCCAGTTTGAGTTGGAAACTGCTTATTGAATTAAAAAAATAGAGAAGTTGTTTCTCTGTATCTGCATGATGTTAAGTGTTTATCTGAATACAGATTTTTTTTTTTTTTTGCTTTTCCTGCAGGCTTTTCTAGAGTAATCATTAGGAGAGTGTCTGAATGCTCATACTAATGAGTTCCCAAATTCTGAGCTAGTGGCGTTATCATCATTATATTGCCGAGAGAGCTAAGGCATAGAGGTATTCAATAAAAGAATGGCTGCTAGATTGGGTTGGTTTCCATTTAATCAAAGCACAGTTTCAGTGAGTATAATGTACAGGTTATTTGAGGCTAGAGGTCGTTCAGCAGTAGGAGTGCTAGCCATAATTTCAGAGCTGTGTCAAATTCAGCGATGAGCTTTTTCTTGAACTTGTGGGTACATGCTGTGGTCCCGTCTGCATTATTAGGGCTTTCCTGGTGCAGCGTTATTGGGATGCTCTGTTCCTCAGAACAGTTGCAGCGCTGAGAAGGCTGTATGCACATGGCAGATTCTCCTTGATATGTCTGCATTTATTTTCCAGCGGCTTGAATTTGGAACTCAGAAAATGAGAAGCACTTCGTTAGAGGCCACAAGTTCGATACAAGAAACTCGCTACTCTGTAAATCCCTGATAAAGACAGAAATAGAAATGGTATGTGCCCAACAGGATGCATTTGCGGTGGCCTCCCAACATCCCCTATCCCTCCCTCCCCCCGAGGCTGCTGCTGGCTCTTGGCGGGGCCTGGGTGCCAGAAGAGGGAGCACGGAACACAGCAGAGCCCCAGCCTGAATGTCCCTGCTGCTGCCTCAGGTAGGAAGAACTCTGCAAGGACCAACCCGCAGCATTGCTGATGCCACAGGTTTTTCAGAAAACCCAGCTTCTAGCTCTTAATATATTTGTCATTATTATTTTTTGCTGTGCATGTGCAGCTTGAGATTCAAAAGCTTATAGCTTTATCACGTTGTTCAAGAGGAAAACTGCCCAAAAGGCATATCTCTGGTTCAAAGACTACTCTCCCACTAAATTTCAAATTCTCTCCTCAAAGTACATTAAGAGATTTTATTCTGTACTTGAGTAAAAATGGGAGGTTTTATCCTTCCTCAGTTTCAGACTTGGATTTTTTTTAAAAAGTTCTTTGGAAAACGTCAGCTTGAGGCAGACACGTGGCCTGGAAAACTTAAACTCAGTTAGTTTTGAGGTCGAAAAAGCACCATATCTTCAATTGTTTCTTCTTATAACGTGTCTTAGAACCGGAAGCTCTATCGAATTTCAACCTTGAAATCATATCCTAGTGGCTGTTTGGCTCTATTTGCATTTATAGTCATTATGTGCAACGTGATTGCAAAATACTTGTACACTGGGCTCAAATACAGAAATGAGCTTCGCTCATTCCAATGTAATGCTTATTACTCAGAATAACACTGTCCAGTACAGAGACATTATATGAGAGGAAGGTAGCGAGTCCTGTACTTCTAATTGAAGTAGTAAAACCTATTCCTTATAGTGGTGATTCTTGGTTCTGGCTTTTCAAATGAGTTTAGTTCTCTGAGTAGCTGAAGCGGTTATGGTTAGGTACACCAACCGAGCCTTCAGCAGTATCCAGACTGTATCTCTCTGCTATGCAGATCTGTGATCACCACATCCAGTCCTAACTTGTTACAGGACCACAATCAAAGAATGGAACAGTTTTGTTAGCTAGCTGAGTGGCATGGGAGAATTCTCAAAAGATTACTTAGTTTGCTAATCTTTGCTCAAGAGGTTCTGGTGGCTTCATTGCTAACAAAGGCTTAGCCTCGTAAGTACTGTCTGCCTTTTTAATTTTTATTTATTTGTTGAAGTTTTAAGAAAGGACTGACTGAGGAATGGCTAGTGTTTATAACGTTAAGGGGTTTTTTGTTCTCACTTTGGTACTACTGGCTTCAGTTAGGTCTGAGAATGATAAAACTTTACACAGCTGTTTGCTTCATTTCTCCCTACCCTCTCCACATCTCATTGTCTCAATGTTTGGGACGTGTCTTGTGATTGGAACACCAAGAGCTGCTCCATGGTCACCTGCCTCTTTCTTGAGGGGAGGGGAAAACACAAAAAAATTGACAAAAATCCAAAACCAAACTGAACAAAAAACCCGAACAAAAACCCCTATAGCTGGGGAGAGGGAAGAGTTTCCAATTCCAGTATAGGCTCTTCATAAGCACAATTACTGTAGAATAAAGAGGTTTATGGCTTGAATTCAATAATACTGTTCTGTAAAAAAACTTTTCATTAAATACTCCACTGGGTATCTGGATGATATACTGAACATCTGTTGTAATGAAGAGTCACCAAAGGTCTGCTTTTTGGTGCTTTTCTGGTTCCAGGGAAGATGCAGAAAGAAAGAGTTCCTTTTTGTTTGTTCTTGCTGATTTCGATGGCCCGTTGTGGTTCCTAAGTATAGAGATCAGTGAAGCTGACTTTTATGTGCCTGCAACTAGTTCAGTGCTAGCTGGAGAGAACAGGCACTTCTCAAACAAATCGTTGAAGCAGCTTCAATATTCTTCAACATCCTTTCATGGAAAGCGAGGGGATGTGATGTTTGCAAATTTTTGAAGGAAAAATTGGCAGGCAGGATTTTATATGGCCTTTTAGGTAGCTCAACACATCTCCCCCTGCCGTAGTACATGACAAAACACCACAAAACATATGCTGTGCAGTCACCAGCCTTTTAAAAAGCTGTCATGCACATTGAAATGCCACAGCTCTCTAGGTGTTTTGAAAGTGGTGGGTGTCCTGTCTGATGAAGTTTTGTCCATTGCCACACCAGAGTACTGTGCACTGGATGTTAGGAACAAATTTTAAAATTAGCTAAAGCAAAAGCACTGATCACCAAATTGGGTTGTTATTACCTTAGTAAAGCTTGCTGATCTTAAATATGGAGTAGCTGTAAATATTAAAACCCACAGCTCTGTAAATGCAAATAAAGTTATGGGAAGTTTAACATTTGGAAAGGAAGTAGTAAATAGGCACGTCCAGGAGCCTGGGTGTGGCAGGAGGAGAGGTCACTGCAGGCCAGCTATCTCGGGTGGCACGTTTGGAGCGCAAGCTATCAAATGCAGCACTGTACCAGCCTTGCTCGTGCACTGTTCTTTGTGCTGTGCCCTCACCTATCAGCCGGAGAACAGGAGCTCTTCAAGTCACAGCTCCCAGCAATACTTCCAGGACCTGAATTCAACTACCTAAAAGGGGTTTGTATACACACGTATGTCCGTTGGATCTGGAGTCCGGGAGTCGAGCGTCGTTTCTCAGAAAATGTTGGATCATCTCTTAAAACTGGAGTACTGGTATTCTGTGTAATGTCTCATGGATGTTAAGTAGTCAGGATTTAAGTACTGATAAACAGTTCACGTAATCATCCTTCACTCATGTCAAAACTAATTGGACAAAACTGCTGCCAATTCACTACTCAAAAATGGTAAGTAAAGACACTTGCAAAGAAACTCACCAGTTGAGTTCATATTCTGCAGCAGCGTTGCCAATTAACTTTTAGCAAGGGTTTACAACTTTAAAGTATTTCATATATATCTTGAGCTCTACAAAATGAGTTTTCAGCATTTTTTGTAAAGTTGGAAGAGAGAAATAGATTGTTAACATGAAAATACATTTTTTTTTGTCTGAATATAAGATACAAGGCACAGTTTGAATGTATATACATTTATAGTGTTTGGTCCCAGAGTTTAGCCATACTAAACTCTTTCTCATATACTCCATGATGTACCACTTAGACAAGAAATAAGGGTGTGTGGAGAGGAGATGAGAGAATTTCAAGCAGACTCCTTTGCACATCAGTCACTTCTGAAAGTACACTGTAATTTCACTAGAACTTAGCAGTGTTTTGCACGTTGTTATATTGGTTTAAAAACATTTTATACTTTGCAGTTGTTATTTAACTTACAGACATGAACAATAAAGTTTTGTTGTTTGAACTTCTGCCTAATTGTAATGAAAGGAGAAGTACAAGCTCTGCAAACCGATTTTATTGAAGTATGAAAACAGAGCCAGCAGTTTACACAATCTACAGAAATGACATGTCATTACCACAAACTAGCTACTACAGGAAGTAACTCTTGAATTGTGTGCCAGATTATGTATTAACTTAAGACTCTGCATACATAAAATTATTTGGGGACAAATATTCCACGTTCTTAACAGACAACTCCTAACTCTTTTATTGGACAAGTTTTGATACAAAAGCTCACATCTCCTCAAAATATGGAATGTAATGTAACTAAGGAGGCAGTTGTTTCATGAGATCACCTCTGAGACATGAAAATGTGTGTGCACAGTATCCATATCTCCTCTTGACCAACATGGGTCTCTCATGGTGCTGTTTTGTTATAGGAACAACTGAGATTTTGGGTAAATCCCTGATGCCGAAAGCCTGCAGGTAAATCATTTACATAATGATGTCACTAACCTAATGCGGTAGTTGACTTGCCAAACTAGTAGCTCATGAATTTGTAGCATTTGTAGTCTGAGTAGCTAGCTCCTGAGTGTTCCTGATAGCTTTGCCCTCCAGCAGAGTGGCTTTCTACAGTTATGCACTAAATACTCAAAACTGATGGCAGGTTCTGGAACCCCTCCTAGTAGTTAGGTAACAGCCAGTTGTTGCACAATTTCTTTAAGATAACTTAAACTGGTGCTGCTTCCAAAAAGGAGCATATCATACATCTTCGTCCTTCCTTCCTTCCTTCCTCTTGGCATTAGCATTTCACACACCTGTACTGCAACATAGATAAAGATTAATTCAGCTGAAAATTTACAGGACAAAAAAATTGTCTTTCAAAAGTGGACTTGCTACTACTGAGTGAAGGGCAGCATCGGTGCAAGAGAATGTAGAAATAAGAATCAGAGAAAGACAGGATTCCCTCTAGTCCTCCTCCAAAGGCTCAAGCATCCACACTATTCAGATAACAGCAGCAGGACAGAACATTGTCCCTCTTGTTATCACTGGTGAGGGAGTAGAAGAAGTCTGAAGTCAAGGCAATTAGGTGCTGCTAGCACTTCCTTGTTGCTCTTTAAAAGGATGATAAAGTGGTGGCTCTTTTGATAAATATTTCCTCTAGTTTGCTTAGCCCAGTTGCCACAGGCATTTTGAAAGGAGTGCACCTGGCTGAATAGTTGACTGTGCTCTTTATTTCTTTTTCAGGGCAGGTGGGGTACAACTGTCATCTTGTGGTGTTTTTAAGAAAACAGAAATAGACAACTAACTTTCATTTTATGTGCAGCGTGTCCGTGTGGGATGGACACAGATGATACAAAAATGAGTTAGAAAAGGCTTTTTGGCCGATAACAACCCTGTTATATTTTCCTTCTGTTGCCAGCTTTCAGTCTGTGTGCCCCAAAACTTTGCACTGTGTCCAAAGACCTAAAATTTGGAGTCTGCAGGCCTTGGACATGGAGGGAAGGTGAGCCTAGCTATCCATAAAGAGAGCCTGTTGGATATTTTCAAGACTGAGATTTGGAAATAAGTTTCTCTCCTCCACTCATGAAGAATCTAATATAGGACCTTTTGGACCATGACACATCTATATTTAGATTTTTCTTTACCTTTATGCTTTTTTCTTCCCCCTTTATTTTTATGTGGACAAGTTTTAAAGTAAATGCATTTATGAAATAAATTCCACATCTAAAGTCTTGCAAATAAGGGATATTGCAGGAGTAGCTATGCTTCCTACATGTTTTCATATAGATGAGAGAGACGGAGGACATATATCACAGGCTCAATTTTGGTAAGATTAATGTTCACAGTCAACATTAAACCTGAATGCTGAAGTACCAAAACACTGCCTTGTCTACTGCTGCCCTGCCGTAGACTCACTGGTTTTAACTTCTGGTAAATCTCATCCGTTTTAGACTTCTTTCCATCTTCCACTTCCTCAGTCTCCTCTCAGCAGCACTTTGCCACTGGAGCTACAGATTATCTATCTGGAGATTCATGATGCCCCCGTGAATGTGGAGGGGAGAACGAAATTGCAGTTAATACCAGATTATAATTTTATGTTGCAAACAGTAAAGCAACTGAAAAAGAAGTACAGACTTTTAACTGTTGGTTTTCAATTAGAACCCCTCCCCTTCCCCATGCAATTATATCAAATCTGTGCTGTGCTTTAGAAAAATGGGGAGAGGTAGCTCTTCTAACAGCTCACAGTAGAAATTTTACCATTCCAGTGATGCAAAAGGGTTTGTCTGGAACCCAGAATAGTGCAGCATCGTCACCCTCAAACCTCCTCTGTCTTCAACAGCTAATGGCTTGGTTTCTGCAGAGTAACACAATGGCTAATCCTGTGTAAGAGTCCCAGGACAAGTATGACCTTTAAATTTCTTGAAAGCCTTGGAAGGCTCCAGAAGGACAAGTCAAACGCCTCTGCATATGAACGAAGAAGAAATGTGCAGTTTAGACCTTGAAGTAGTCAAAGTTAAGTAAATTCATGTTCTTCAGTGAAAAATCTTTTTTCACAATAAAACATTTTAAAAAAGAGTCTGCATTTATTATGTGAGTAAAGCAGAGGATATGGGAAGTCAGGAATGGAAATGAAGAAACAGGATAATTTATTTTTCCCTCTTTTCAAAAGCAGAAATTTCGTGTATTAGCTAAAAGTCCATACTCTTCTAGCTCAGCTGTTGTGCCTCCCATGCAACTGAGAAACACTATATAAAGCACTTGCTGTTACGACAGAATTTCTCTCTCGCTTTACTGCAATTTCCTTCTAAACCACGCCCTAGTTCAGCATTTCATGTAAAATAAAAGGAGCCAGGTGCTTCAGAATTGCTAAGACTGAACTGGGAGGGCAGCATCACAGTTTTTCTTTAACTGTAGCCTTTGGTGTCTCACGTACAGTTAACATCTATTAAAGTTTTTCATTTCCCTTAAAATCCTTTAAATCCTTTTTATCTTTTCTCCAAATAGTTATTTGAAGTTTTATCTGATTTAAATGGTAGAAAAAAAAATCAGAAACAGCAAATTATTAAAAATAGAGATACTAAACATGACTCTTCAACTGACACCAAACTCAGTTTTCACACAGAGTATTTTCCTGTTTCAAGAGAACTTTCCTGTAATCTAAAAACATATCTTAACTGCGTATTTGTGAAATCTTCAATAACATCATGGGATTATTCATGTATACAGTTGTGCGTGGAGGTATTGAAAGAGCTTGGCTTAAGAATGTAAATGCTTCCTGACAGAGACTTTGTTACCTTCAGGACCCACAATTCCCCATTACTCAAGCTCAGAGACTTTCCCCCCTTTTGTGTGGGATATGATTCAAGGAGTGCCCCACACAAGTTTCTCTTGGGGACAGTGCTGAGGTGTTGTGGCCTTCTACAGTGAATATCAGACAGGGATTTGTTTCTGTTTGTTAGACATTCAAGATGTGGATGTGCCTCTACAAGTTTTCTCCAAAGGCAACTTTTCACTCAGCATGACTTAAAATATCTGGGTCCTGTCGTTTCCTGTGCAAACCAGGAGCCTTAACTGCCTCGGAAGGTCGTATATTTCTGATAAATGTTCAATTTGTCATTATTTTAGAACAAGAAGAGTTCAGGAGCTTGAACAGCAGAATTACAGACTCGGAAAGTTACGAAGACATCATTAAATTCAGAATTCTACGGCCACATTAAATAGCAGGAGCTGTGAACTGACAAAACTCTTCATTACTGAATCAATATGGGGCCATTCTCCTTAGAAGTCTTCCTTCAAGGAGGCAGCTCTAATCCTCACTATGTCAAGACTTCTTGGGCACGTGACATTATAAAAGAAGCTCATTGGCAAGTGAAATATGGCAACAGGGAGTCATATCCAGTACTGTTGCACCTGGTAAAAGCCTACATGAAGTGGCTGCAAACATGCCAGCCTTGGCACTGGTGAGTCTTGGTGTGCTGTGTTTTCCTTGGACACTGGTGAGTGGATAAGGCTCAACATGAATAGGGCTGCTCTGCTCATCTCCAGAGCTAGCACCAGCAACCTGAGAATGTCCCCTTAGTCTCCTTGTCCACTCCTAGCCTCAGTAGAGGTGATGAAGGTAGCACCTGTCACAAGAGGCCTTGGCGCCACATTTCTAACCTCCTTATCACTTCTGTCCTTGGGATATGTTACTAGCCCTTTGCATCAGAGCCGCAGTATTCCTCAGCACTACAGCTGTGCTAAAGGAGCCCTCTCCCCAAGATTCCCTGTGGCAGGTGATAAGGATATTCAGTTTTTGAAGGTGAAGTGAGGTTTCTGCTGTCAAAACAGCGAAAGTGCAACTCCTTGTTCTATGGAACACCAGGTTCCAAACGTATCAGCGCTTGAAGCATGTGCAGAAAATTCAATGACAATTTCTTGACATAGGTGATTGGTGAGGCAACTGGAGGAGATGCTCTGGCTGGACTTACTACTCATGAACAATCTGTCTGAGCGTGTAGAAGCTGAAGGCAGCTTTGGCTGCAACTCTGAGTTTGTACTGTTTAAAATCCTGAGAGAAACAAGAAAAGTACTAAAATTGCCAGTTTTGACTTACAAAGGGCAAATTTCAACTTGTTTGGGAATCTACTGGGCAGGATCACATGAGAGGCAGTCAGTTGCCCTGGCACAGCTAGTTGACCTTCAAGAACAGCCTTCTCAAAACACAGAATTGGTCCATTCCAAGTCAAGAAAGGTAAGCAAATGCGGTGCAAGGCCAGTATGGATGAACAGGACACTCTAGACTGACTGCAAATCTAGCCAATCTAGCCAATGGCAGCATGAGTGTGCTGCCCATCAACTTCCCTGTGGTGACTGGGGAGGTCCGTGATCGACAGAAGAAAGAGGCAAATGTCATACGCATCTTCAAGAAGGCTGAGAAAGAGGATCCAGGGAACTACAAGCTAAGCAGTCTAACCTCAGTCTCCTGGAAGATTTTTCCTCCTGGAAACCATTTCTGAGCTCATGAACTGCAAGAAGGTGATTAAAAATAGGCAGCATGAATTTACCATGGGCAAATTGCCCTTGATGAACCCGATTGATCATTGTATGGACAAGGGAAGAGTAGTGAACGTTGTTTACCTTGACTTTAGCAGAGCTTTTCCCAAGGTCTTTGATAGTATTCTACCAGTCAAAATAGTGAGATATGGACAGGATAAGCAGATTATAAGGTGGATGGAAAACTGGTTGAAATACCAAGCCAAACAGGTTGTGGTTGGCAGTACAAAGTCCATCCCACAGCTGGTTGCTAGTGGCAGTTCTCCTCAGGGACACGTTCTGAGGTAAATGCAGTTTGGTGTCTTCACTGCTAATGATCTGCTCTAATGCGAGAGCTTGCACTATCAGCAGATTCATGGATGATACCAGCCTTCAGGGAAGGAGTTGATATGCTGGAGGGCAGGGCTGTTACTCAGAGGGACCAAGAAAGGCTGGAGGAATGCATTGCCAGGAGTCTCACCAAGCTCAGCAAAGGCAGGTGAGAAGTCTTGCACATGCTGGAGGTGAACTGACTGAAGAGCAGCTTTGTAAAAGGGGGACCTGTGGTACTGGTGGATGCAATGAGCAGTCGGGGCAAACAAGGTCAGCCTCATCCCTGATCATATTAGCAAGCTGTAAACAGCAGGTCTAGGGAAGTAATTGTTCCCTCTCCCTGGCACTTGTGAGACACCTTCTGGAGTGCTGTTTTTGCTGCCCAGCACAAGAGACTGACACATGGTTTTGAATGCAGCAGTGTCACTAAGATCGCGCAGGCTGGAGTACGTGTGTGCGAGCAGAGTGTGATAGGGTGAATATAAGAAAGAGATCCAAACTCTTCTTGGAGTCGTATGGTGATGGGGGAAGAGCTAATGGACACAAGTTGCAATACAGGAAATTCTGCCTGTAAGGAAAAACATTTTCACTGTTGATATAATCAAATGCTGGAATGGACTTTCAGTCAATATTGTGGAATCTCAGTCCTTGAAGATACTCAAAACCTGACTGAGCAAGATGCTTTAGTTGGAGATGCTTTGAATGAGAAGTTGAACTAGCAGACCTCCAGAGATCACTTTCAACCTGTCCATCAGAGAACAGGAGCAAAGACCAGTAAATAGCAATAATTTACCACTGCAGACCTGCACGAACCCTTATTGTCAGAGAGCTCTAGTGTCAAAGATGAGGCACACTGAAAGATGGCAGCTGAGTTTTCATTTGAGAACTGCAAGTTTCAATTAAGAACCCTAAGGTCTGAATATCTTTTCTGGTTCTTAATAATCAACTTAAAAAAGCATGGATCGGTTTTCAAAGAGTGTAGGCTTCTCTCCTAAAAACATGAAAGACCTAAGAGGATGATTGATCAGAATTGCTTTGAAGGACATTTTCTTTCCTGTTGTCCTAAGATGAGATTGGAGGTTGTAGGAAGTGGCAGATGTTTTGGAGTGGCCCTGTTGTTTCCAGGACTTTAAATTGTTGTTTTCCTTGGTGAGTTTCCTATCTGCTAGTAGTTAGTGCATACTTGCAGCTAGTGTATATGATTGCATTTGGCACCTTTTTGGAGTTAGATGATAGTTGTCTTCTGACTGGTACTAATTTCCATTTCCAAACATTCCGCTTCACTTCAGCATCAGCAAAACTATATGAGAAGGTGATGTTGCTGCACTCTATTGTGCAGGGCTGGAAGTGTAACTGCATTGCAAGAATAATTGTATAAAATTAAAAGCTAATATCCATTAGTATTTTGTTAAAAAGTATGCACATTTTAAACATCATACTTGGGACAAAAGTCATTATCTCTTCATGACTGATCAAATTCTATACATTTTATAAAAAAAACTTTTTGTGTCACTACAAATTAATAAACATGATACATACTTTAATGGAATATATGATTTTTCCTTCTTCTAGTGTAATCATCCACAGTTTTGTAGCAGCTTCCACAGGTATAGGTAACAGGACAAATACAAGTGAGTGGATAATCACAATCCTTATATTTGAGAAAAAAATCCTCCTTATTTTTAACTTTTGGTAACTTGAAAATTTTTCTTGTATTTTGTCTTAAATACAGCATTCCATCATTAGTTTGACAATGCCTCTCTCTATGATAAAACCGTTAGAATATAGGCCTTCTTCCTTTCCTCAGTGGTAGGTTAACAAATCCACATGCTGGCCTATATCTTATTAGAATTATGGGTAAGGGGAAATGGGATTTGACAAATGGGGAAGGAAAACATATTTATCAGATTTCAACCCTTGGATTAAATTATTTCATGCTCTGTAAGAAAAATTATGTGGCTCTTCGGTTTTGTTTTAGAAGAGGTTCTATGATCCAAAAACCATGTCATATTCAGTGCATATAATAAAAGCATCACTCACATGCTGGTCACAAGAATATGATTCTCTTAAAAAAAGTTGTCACTTTTAAGTCTTTTTCCCCATAGTTAACAAAGTAATTTCTATTTGAATAGCTTTGAAATTTCAAGATCAGAATCTTTTTATAAGCCATAGTTTAAAGCCTATGATATGATCTGAAAACTATCAAACATATGATCTTCGTAATGTGCCAGGACTTTGATTACATAAAAATACTTTGTTGGTTCTTAGTGAATATTCATGAATGGTGAATATATGGTTGGTATGCATATGCACAGTATAAAACAACATTGTAAAAAATACAGCTTTATACTTATGGAAGATTTTAAAAATAAGTCATTCCATTCTACCTCTTTTTTTTCCCCTAATTTTTAATTAATGACTACTTAATGGCTATCTGTATTATCTCGGTATAATTTCTGCTGTGGTGATGTCTCTGTAGAATCATCAATATTTCCTCTAAAATGAGAACTGGAAGACAGTCTATATTAGCTACTAGTTTACTTGATCATGTCCTGGAATATCCCTAGCCTTCAGTCAAACTCATTGAATTTCTCTCCTGTTTTAGAGTGGGTAGAGGCAGCTGATAGGCCTGGAGTCATGGTCAATGGGGATCTAGTCAAAACAGTCAATATTATCCATGAAGTGAGTCAACTCATTTTAAAGCAGCCATCTACTTTTAGTCAGATGTATCACTCTCTAAACTTCATTGATATAGGTATATCAAGGTGGATGAGATGGAGCCCACCCTCACATTCCCCTGATATTTCTCCTCACTTGTTTGAGAGTGAATTAAAGCACTTTAAAAGAAGTTTGCAGTGCAGTTTGCATTGCATTCGCAATCGGGACAACGACTCTCGGCCTTACTGAGTTAGCTGTAAGTTACCAGCTTGGCACTGCCAGCTGTGTATGGGGACTCTACTGTGTGTGAACTGGTCATGGTTGATACGGGAGTCAGTGGTGCATTCAGCGTTTAAATGCAGTAAGTTCCTTTGGTGTTCTTACTGAAAAATGGCTCTAATGAGAGCCATATTTACACTTTAGCAAGCTTGCTTTTTAAATAGCTCCAGAACTTTTAGATTAAGTTGGCTGACAGATTCTAAAAAATTTTCCAAGTGTTGTACCAAATCCATATTGGGTACAAATTCTGACTGCATGTCATTATATAATGCATGCTAAGTTCTATCTTGTGAATTTGTTTACTGGCATGTGAACGGAGGAACAACCCCATCTTCTTGTTCTGGACCTCCTACCACTATGCCCCTTCTCAGGAACAGAGAGAAACTTGGAAAGATTTGGTTGAAGCTGCAAATATGCATTAGATGGAGAGAAAAAAGATAAGTCTGGTGAATCAACATGTATGGGAAAGGGGAACATGGCCCTGAACTTCTGAGCCATGTTGTTTTCTCCAAACATTGTGCTGTTTTCTATCTCTGTCCCTCATCTTGATTGGGTTGTTTGTCTAATGCCCAATTCCACATCTTCCTTAGCATGTTGTTGGCAGGTAGGTGAAAATGACAAAAGGGTGGATGGCCTAAAGCAGTGGTGAACAGCTGTAGGTCCTTACAGCAACTATGTTTTCTCACAGATGTAGTTCCCCTTGAAGGCTTTATCTTGCAGATAAAGATTAGAGAATAAGTTAGCAGAGGCATTAAATGTAAGGAATTGATATCCTGTTTGATTTGGTTTTTTTTTTTTAAATCATCTCAAGTAGCATGAATTGGGATGGGAGCTGCTCTTTCCTCTGGAGTTGTGTCAACAGGCAGGTCATGATAGGAATGCTTCCGCCCTCGCTTACTCTGCGGCTGAAATGCTGGAGACAGGTTATTTGTTCCTCTGCTCTGCATCACACTGCGTAATTCTGGATGCCCTTTGCCTGGAGGAAGTCACAGCCCAGCTCAAGGTTCAGAGGCTTCCTTAGCAGTGTGGGAGGAGAAGTGGGAGTGGATTTCACAGAAACCTCTGATCAGGAAGCTGCCCAAGCAAGCTAGTGGGGAATGGCTGCATTCCAGGGGAGTTTCCTACTTGCTGTGCCACTGGGGCATGCTGAGGAGCCTATCCTGGCCTGTGCCAAATGCTCTTGTCTTCAGCTGCCTTTTTCCGAGCACTTGATGGAGGAGTTGTGCTTCAGCCTGAAGGTGAGGCAGGGAAGGAGCTTCCTGTAGTGGGAATCTCATTCAGGCTTAAGAGGTGAGCTAGCAGGTTTCAAGGGCTGTCAAGGTAATAAGGCTTGGATTCCTTGCCTTATGACAAAAGTTTAGGTTCATAGAAATGCAAGTAACTACCAACAAGTGCCTCACTGGAGATGGTGAAGCTCTGCAGTACCTTTGAACCTTCCAAGAACTGGTGCCAAGTAACAAAAATGTCTCATATCTCTGCCTTGTTCCAAATTCACAGGTTAAAGCAGGTTTTACACTTGCAGGAGTAGTTTTTCACTGCATGAATTCAATAGTCTGGTTTTGCACCTGTAAGAAGCTGGTGTGCTACTTGCCTTTTCCCTGGTCTTTAACCAATTGCAATTTGAAAAACCTTATTTTACAATGTCCTTAACACGGGCTTTATAGTAAGTAAACATTACATCCTGTTTACATGGTCACATCCGGTAAAACCCAAATATTGAAATTTCTGCAAATTCATCCCACATTTTATTTAGTTACATTATATGCATTCAATGTATTTAAAGATTAAACAAAGTTAAAACAATTTGTTACTGTGGTTTAAGCAAAACTTTATGGGTTCTTTGTCCACAATCTTGTCTACTTTAGAAATTTGCCCCATTCCCAGGAAGATATTTGAAAGCAAGAAAAAAATGGTAGGAAATGTGAGCTTGCATCTTTATTGTCTGTCTGTAAATATCTTTGTGGAATTAATTTTACAAAGACAGAATCTTGCTTACACCAAATAAATAATTTTATGAGTAGAGCAGAACTATTATATGCGTAGGAAAAAAAAAGACATGCAAAGTGCGAGTGTTTCAAAAGTAAAGTCAAATTCAGATAGGAATGGTGTGGAAATCTTAAATAGTGTAACTACCAATACTGTATTCAAATAAGATCTCAAACAAATGATTAGAGTCATTACTGAAAGAGAGTCTGTGGTGTTTGTGTAGATGCGAGACCGAAGTAGGTAACCTGGCAGCTTTATCTGCCTCTAGAAACTTTGACTATATGTCCAGTCAAGACCTATTAAAAGAAGAAAATTCTCGTAGTGAACAAGCTCTGGTTTGCTGTGCTGGATGTGGAGACACCACACTTCTGCTAGCTGGATGTGATGGAATAGCTGATAAGTAAGCTACTCTTCTCATGTGGCCGACTTCAGTGGTGACGAAACGCACATTTTCTAACAACGAATAAATCTTGGGGCTGAGACACATTTTCTAGCTTTTCCCACTTCTATGTATTTGTCTGCCACAGCCTCCCCAGTTTCTGCCAGTCTGCTCTAATACCTGTCCCTGTCCCTGTGTCTTGCTCCGATGCTCCTCAACTAACCAATCCTAATTTAGTTTATGAGGTTGTTCATCTGGGCTTCTGTTTAACATCTTTTTATTTAGTAAAACCTTGATCTAGGAGCTCGAGGCTCCAGTCATTTTGCCAATCACTTCCAGTTCCTCCAGTAATACCCCAGTCCTTATCTCTGTTCTTACATAGCCAGGACAAGCTGATTTTCTCTCTCGCTATCATATTTATCTCTTTCTGCCTGCTCCATTCTCCTCTTCTGCCTGTTTTAGCAGCTTTGTCTCTGGTCTTGCTCTGATTTATTTGTCAGGTCAGTCACTGCTTGCTCTGTAGAAAATCTTTTCATGAGATTTTACACCTCTACCATTTGGTGTCCTGGCCCCCATCCTTCACTGATCACATTATGTACTGTATTTTAAGTGTCTTAACTCTGGCAAAGAAAAAAGGGAGGCCATGTTAAGTACCTAATGTTGGATAGTTGATGGCAGGAATAACCTCCAAAGTTCCTCTGTAATCACCAGGAAAGAAAGTAGATGCCTTTGAAGAGGTGTCTCATAATAGCAAGACAGCTTCTTGAAATTACCAGTGTGTGTAGTCCTTAATATCAAAGTTATCGGAGTAACTACATGCAAGTATGACAATTCCTCCATAGGCTGAAGCAGCTTCCTAAGGCTGATGTACTGTTCAAGTTTTATGGCATTGTTCCTGAAATCCCCAGTATTCAATGCAACCTGAAGTACCAAACACATTTACAAGTGGTGATTATATAAAATGTTGTTTGCTACAGAAGTTTTTCAAATGAATGCAAATAGAAATACCACTACCCTCTTACTTATTTATGACCAAAATCCTAGAGTTACAATCATAACTCTTAGCAGTGGAATTGGTATCATCATTGGTAACACAACTATTCGTTCCTTAGTCCTCCAGGAATGAATAAAAAGGCTGACCTTTTGTCTCACATAATGAATATCTTATGTAATCCTTGAGTGGCTCCACCTATATACAACAGAATTTATTACTAAAATTAGTGTAAGAACAAAATAAATGACAGCATGTTGAATATTGGGATCCTGCTCTCAAAAGCACGGATATTTTTCTCTTGGGAGAAGAGTAGAGCAATTAAATGATGGAGAACAGAAAAGAAGAAAGAAAGGTAATAGATGTTGTCACATGCATGTCTCATTTAAAACTTTAACGTGCTTTAATACAACAGGAGATCTAAAATCTGTACACAAAGATAGGATGTAATAAGGCATTGTTTATATAGCTCACACCTGTTGCAAGGAAACCATGTAGTCTGAGAAGGAGGGCTTAGGAAATCATGCTGTTGTTCAGAATAGCTGGTGAGGTGGACTTATGGTAGGGGCTGTTTTGTCAGAGTCAACAGAACTAGTTGTAAAATCACAGCCTAATAGTGAATCAGCTATTAAAACCTGCATCAGCTGTTTTTGGTCCAGTCGCTGTCACCTCCTGCTCCTTCTTCCCCCATCTGCTCCAGCTGTCATCCCAGAGGCTCATACCTGTGCAGCTTCCCTGTTTGTGTCTTCATGTATCTGGAAATATGCTCTTACAGGCAGGTAAACAGCATCGAGGGAAAGACTTCATAGGAGTTTCACTCTTAGTGAACCCCAGAAAGCTCATAGAAATAGTGTGATGCAAACAAACGTGAATCAGAGTTTGTGTTTTCTTAGAAGTTTGGTCAATCAGGCTTAAGACAAATCCAAAAGGAAAACAAGTTTCCTTAGATTGATTTTCACTGAACTGTGCTTTAATTAATCTAACTTTCGACTTTGGTTTCCAGCAGAACAATTACTAGAATGAGAGCTTTTGTGTCCTTCTCCTGGGAGATGATTAGCTTCATTATTTAAATAATCATATGAAATCTGGAACTAACAAATCTTAATTTCATACTGAATTATAATACCATGTCCAGTTTTAGACACCAGATTTGAAGAAAGAAGAGAATCAACTGGAAACAGTCCAAAGGAGAGGGACAAAAAAGACAGAAGTGTAGAAATTATAACCTAAAAGAAAAAAAAAAGGGAATAAATTTTGTTCATTTAGTCTGACAGAAGAGATAGAATGAATATAATACAAGAGGTTGCTCCAAGGAGGAAAAGAACAATCTATTTCCTTTTCCTCTATTTGATAGAACAAGAAGCAGTAGGCTAAATTACAGCAGGGAAGATTTATTTTTAAAATTACAGAAAACTTTAATGGTGAGGATAGGGAATAGATTGCTTGGCAAGCCTTTGGAGTTTCCATCTCAATTGGAGATCTGTAAGATCAGAGCACTTGAATAACCGCTTCCTGAAGGCAAGAGGATGTATTAGGTGTCATCTGGAGGTCTCTTCTAGTTCTTCTGTATGTTTTATTCTTGTAGTAAAACTTTAGTTTAAAAGATAGGATTCATGTACACTTCTTACAGTATCTTTTTTCGTGTCAAGAAATGATAAAATCCTTCTCTAGAGAAGAGAGTAAACAATGCTATTACTCCAGTGATCTTGTAATGAAAAATGGAAATACATCTTGGAACAAAGTACTTTTTGATATTCCTTCATTTAGATAATTGCACAGAAGTACTTGGAAAGTTGGCTGTAATAGGGAAAAAATAGATAATGTGATAAAATTCATTTGTTTAAAATTACTTTTCCAGCACCTGTTACTGTTATACTGAATGATATCACTGTAGATCACTCATGTGGGAACTTCAGAAATCAATTGAATAAAATTGTCCTAATTGCATTCAGAATGCTAAATATAGTTTTAGATTTTTATTTTATCATTCCTTCTATTTTAAAGAATTCATTTAACTGGAAATACTAGAAGTAGCACTTCAGTTCTCAAAAATTGTAGGTATCATGTGAAATCCATTAAAAATCTAAAAGGATAAAGTGTAGACATTTCAGAGATAACTTTAAAAGTCCTTATTATTGTATTTGCAGTTGAGTCTTCCAGAATAAAATGGTTGGGCCGGGGCGGCTGACTGACGACTTGTAAATCACGGTTCTCGAACACATACTCCTGACACAAATTTTAGAATCAATTTATTTGTTTAATTCTGGGCATTCTTTATTTTTCACAGTACATTATAACTGGAATGCAGTTTCTTTACGTTGCCTGTAATATGACTGGGACAGAGCACTTCTTCTGCAGAATGTCACAGAAATTTGACTTGACTGTTCTGCTTCTTTCTCCAGCTGCTTAGACCTCAGCAGATCTTGGTCCTGAAGAAGGACACCATCAACCGTCAGGGCTGAGCAGCAAACTGTGCTTGGTGCCACTGAGCCGTGCTCATCTAGGTCTTGGGTTCTGGCTCATGGGAAACACCATCTGCCCTTCCTTGGCTTTTTCAGATGTAGCCCCTGAGAGACCACTGTCCCTACAGGTTCTGGATTCATGGACTGAATGTGGCTGGCTGAACTCCTCATCTCACCCAGGCTTATGTCAAACCTTGTTCCTCCCTTCAGCTTTCTCATCGGAGACAAGGGGAGCAGACATGTACCACTGATACTTTTATTTGTCATTGAAATAGCTGTGTTTGGGTCCAGTCATATTTGAATTTAGTGACTTTGGAAGCTGCAACAGTAGAAATTGATGCACTGAAAAGGTATAGGCACTTACTCAATGAACAGGGAAATGAGACAAAATTTTGGAGGCTTCACTAGAGTGTAAATGCTAGACTTGAATACCTTTGCTCCTGCATACATACATGCCGTGTAGATTTCAGCATAGGGTAGAGGTATCTGAAGTTAGCTTTAAATAAAATTGGTCAGTTATTGGTCAGTAACAGGTCACTCTGTCCATAGAAGTTACTGGCAAGATGCTCTGCCTTCTCAAAATCATGTAGCTTCTACTTTTTGAAGTCAATTGCTTAAAGCAAGATCAATAGGGCCTTGCCACTGGTATTTTTCAAGCTGTGACAGCAAGTTCCTGGAACATATTACGACATTGAGTGTTAGCAAGGCAAAAAACTCATCGTTACCATAAGAAAGGATAAACAGTGGCCCAGCCCCTGAAAACTGCACCATTCAGCAACTTGTTGACATACCTGCGTTTTCCATGGCTGTAGCTCTTGAGAATGTGCTCATATGAAAAACACATTAAAATGAAAATAAGTTTAATAAACAAATCTAACAATCATTTTCTAAAATTGAGAGGCTGGAAAGGAAATAGATAGTTGCAGGAAGCAAAAATCTTAACAGGTTTTTGTTATATTTTTAAAATCAGTACCTCTATTCTGGGCACTCGTGTTCTCTAATGGAGCTCAGGCACATGTTCAAAGTGGTTTTACAGGTACATTTCCTTACATTCAATAGACACAATAGATTTTAAGCAGTTTCATAGCAACAGATGGTTCATTATGACCATTAACCTAGATAAGCGAGTATCAGTTTGGCACATCCTTAATGGTCCATAGTGGTCTGTGGGTTAAAAATTCTTTCTCTTCATCTGAGTACCTTCCTGAGAGGTACTTCTTCAGTTCTGGTTTTGGCTCTGTTTTCTTTCTCTAGACTTTGTCTTACAAAGCAGGTTCGTGTGAATTCTTGCATTCAGGAAAAAAATTTGTACCCGAGAGCTTTGTGGTAAGAACATTTACCACAAAAAATATTTGTTTCTCTGAAATATAGTAGCCATGGTATATCCTATCGGGTAATCAGAACTTTTAAAAGTTGAATATATACTTTGACAGCAGCTAAACAGATATTCCTAAATAGCAGAGATTTTTAAATGATTGTTGCTGTACCCGTTGGAATTTAGAAAGGCGGTTTCACTTGCTGGTTTTGTTATTAAATCCCTCTATGCTGCTGGGACATGTCGTAGCTCTTCTGTGAGACAAAATACTATTAATGCCTCGGTGGAGGAGTAACTCACTGCAATACCTGCTGATGGAGCTGGCACAAAGCCTTGGGAAGAGCAGAACCCAAGTGTTCTGGGAAGTGCAGAGCTGGGATGTGAGGCTCAGTGCTGGGGTGCTGTGTTCCCCAGAGCCAGGGATGTCTTGGCACCAGACCAGTTGTGTTGGCAGAGGCTTTTGATGCAGGCATGGCGCTTGCTGTTGGATGAAGACAGTACCTCTTGGAGGAAATGATACCCCCTCTTAGAGGGGCATAAGTTTGGCATAAGTAGCTCCCACCCCTCACTCGCAGAGAGCATTGTGTCAGCACGCTGTGTAATCTAGGGCTCATGATTTACTTGCTCCACAAGTGTGCCTTCGGTGATGCAGCTATATAGGAAGACTTTTGCAGCACACATGTGGGCTTATTTCCATCCCTGAGATTCAGCTAGGGTTTACTGTGTAACATAAACCCGTGTTTTAAAAATAATGCTTTAATATACTCTGGCACCCTACATAATATTTCAGACTGATTCTATGGTGATGCATATTTATGTGAACCTTAATGAGACTTACAAAAGTAAGTGACAAATTTTAGAGAAAATTGGGTTAAGTGACTTAATTCTCCATAATCAAGTTTTGAGTTTGAGACTGGTAGCTCTTAGACTGGGCATTTGCATTGTCACCAATGTATTTGTATAGCAGTAATTACTAGGAAGTATGAAACAAATATCAAAAGCCAGCATTTGCCTTTCCCAAAACTCTGGGTTGTATTTTGTTGTGTGTTGTGGTGCTATCTTGTACTCCTGCAAAGCCAGTGGCCCCTGTGCAGACTTCTGTAAGACACCTGTGATGAACTGTATTGGTGCTGTTCTTCTTCCTGATGATGGGGCAATACAATACCAAACTTAGTCTTGCTTAATGTGTGGGACAGACAGAAGGACGTTTGATTCTCTATTAACTGTCTGCTGCACCGTCTTCCGCTAGTTCCTTGTCTTTCTGGTATCCTTGTATTTCTTGATTTGACATCAAGTATCTTCTTGCACATGGGTTTATCTGCTTGTTTGGGGATGCACATGCGTGACTGAGGTTAATTCTTTTTTCCTCATTTCTACTTGCAGGTCACCATCCACACCTGTTCATACCACACTCCAGGTTTTGATAGTGGCCACCATGTAGCTGAAAACGAGCTGGGCTTTTAAGGAGCCTGCCTGTACTAGACATTTTGTTGGCTGTTGTGGGATGATGAGGGATTGTCTGGGCCTAACAAAAGGTATTCGTATTTGTTAGATGGAAAAAAGACAGTAAAACCTTCTAAGAGTTAATGTGTTGGATTTATGTGACTTTAGAGGATCACAAGAACGCTTTGGTCATAAACAGTAAGGAACTTTTAATGAGACATTTTTGAAGTTAGGCAGTTTGGACTACAATTTTAATATCCTTAGTGAAGTCATCATGTTTTAAATATAATTTAATAAGATTATTGTGACCTTAACACATTACTAAAATAGAATTATGTCAAAATAAATGAATTTATGTTGGATTGATGCAATGACATATTCTAGAAGAGCTGTGGAGTACACAAGTATATAAGCAAAACAGTTTCACTTTTAGTGTGCTTAAGAAATAATTCTTCAGACTTTTTCCCAAGATGACACCTCTGCTTTCTGTGGATCAACTTGTCTTGTCAGTGTAAAGATGCTGTGTCTTTAAACTACTATTGGTGTCCTGGTTTAGAAATGGCATTCCCCAGTTTAGTGTTCCCACTGAAACACTCTAAACTATGTGCCTCTGCTCATTCCCCCATCCCCCTCTCTCTCCCCTGTGGCAGGATGGAGAGGAGAATTGGAAGCACAAAACGTAAACATCATGGGTTGAGATAAGAAAAATTTACTGGAAACAGCAGTGAAATTAATAAAAAAACCCTACTACGAATGTAACAGTAACAATATCAAGCATGAGTGCTCACCACACTGAACCCCAACGCCCAACCACTCCCTCCACCACACTATGTGACCAAGAAGGGACCCCTTCCCCCGCCCCTGGAAATCATGTGAGGCGCTACAGAATAACCTCTGGGTCCTGCCCGTGCCCCTCTTGGTTACTGCAACAACTGACCCTGTCCTTGCCAGAACCAGGGCAAAGGGGGATGAGAAACTTCTTGCCATGCCCTGCTTCCAGTCTACTTCTGGAGTTATTTTTAGTGAGCAGGGACACATGTGACTAGCAAATGCATCCAGTGTCCATTAAACTTCATACAATCTCATTTGGATCTGGTGGTCAAAAGTCTTTGATATCTCTGTGACTTCCACTGTTGTTCTAGATTTGGTTGAAATTGTCCAAGAGGTTGAAAAATTACCAGGGATATCGGGGTAATAGTTGAGTGCATGGATAATGAGCCTGCATAAGCCTCATTTCCTCAGGACATTATACAATAAAATGAAAAATCTGCTAGATGGGGACATCTTCAATATTTAGTTGTAGAAATGTTTTGTTTCAGTTGTTAATTTTACTGCTAGTTTGTGGAGAGAAGTTAAGTTTGCTTAACAGAAAATGTAGCTAATCAGTCTTCATCATGCTTGGCTTTTTCTTTGGAAAACACATAAGAGTTAAACTGAAAACATTCTATCTCAAGTTGTCTGTAGTTAGCATTTCTGATCAGAACATCCAGTTCTTTCTTCTCTCTTTCTTTTTAAAATTATGTTTTTATTTCAACCACTTTCTACCAGCAGGCAAAGCTGCTGTTACACTGTACCCAGCTGTGAAATCAATATGATTTTCATTACAAAGATAACAGAAACTCTCTTAGAAAGACTGTGAATTGCCAAAGGTCAAATAACAGTCAGTGGCACAGCTTAGAATTTAGATGCACTAATTAAAAAATCCTGTGGTATAAATATATTAATGGAATGCACCCTGAGAAATGTTTGCATTTAAAATGGCAACAATTTTAAGGTATTACATTGTTTCTTTAATTACTGTCGTTCATGTAAGTCACATCAAAATGTGATGGATTCTTTCTCTGGTTTATGATAATTTCCTATAAAAATAGGTATTAGCTCTTGTTTCTTTTTTTAATTCACAAATATTTGAGCTTGATTAGATTAGAAAGTGTAACAGGCATAGAAGTCAGAACATATCTAGTAAGACTTCTGTCATATTGAACTCTAAAAATTAGGCATACACCAAATGAATGGGTGCATCGGTTATTTCTGTGATATATGACTTCATTAGGCACAAGAGGAAGTGCACCATCAAACTGAAAGCAGCACTTGAGTCTTTCAGCCAAAGCAGCCAGTTCTATTTAAATTAAAATCCGCATTTTAAAATAAATGTTATTACTCTTCCCAAGATCATCCTTGATCTCTTCTTTTAAACCTCAATTTTTCCAGCAGTTAAGTTACATTTGCCTTATTACAGATGAAAATATCAGGAAATAAATTATTTTTCCTACTTGTATTTGTTTGGTATTCCTCTCTCACGTCTCTCTATTTTTATTTAAATTCTGTCTTTTCCATGCCATGTGCTAAAACAGTAAACTCAGATTGCCAGTTGTTGCGGGTTTTAATAGAAAAAGTTCCTCACCTTACAGCGGAGGGGTTTTTGCGTTACTGTGCTCCCTCTGCTGGATAGTGCTTGTTAATATTTTGTTCCCTGAGCTGTGCTAGTATCCATGTTGTATGAACAATCACACTGCCTTAAAGAAAGAGGTAAAAAAAGTGAGAACGCGTCCTTTTGGTCTCAGATAACATGGAAGGTGACGTCTGTAGGCTAGGAAAAATCCTGTTGTCTGGCAGCTCAAAAAGCCTTCAGAAGACATTTGAGGAATAATAATTTACTATCTCTTGAGCAAAACCAGATGGACGCTAAATAACCTTCTTTCGTTTGTATAACTTAGAGAGGGCGATGTTGATTCTCATACTTTGGTAAGTACAACATTATCCTCAGATATCCCCGTAACGTTATTAGTGTCTCGGTCTTAGTGGCGTGGTTCTCATAACTTGCTTCATCCTTTGTTGAATCTTACAGTCGCTGCTGGGCCAGCGTTTGCGCAGTGGAGGAAGCAAACATGCTCTCATGCTCAATGCCAGCCCCACAGCAAGGTGGTGAGAATACAAGCCTTTCCTGTCCCCACTGCAGTGGGGCAAAAAGGAAGAAGAGCAATATTCCAGTTTTGTTTCTAGAAGTGATTTTGGTCTTTGTGGCCTTTGACTTCATGGAGTGTTTTGGGCTTGTTCTCCTGCTCACCTTTCTCCCACTGCTGTCAGACAGCGAACCTGGCTTTGTCTGTCCTTCCTTCCTTCCTGCCTTCCCGCCTCCCTCCCCTCCTTTCTTCCTTCCTTCCCAGTGGGATGTGGCTTGGGTGGGCACATCCAACATAACTGATTCAATGTCATAGTTCTCTCTCAATTGACCCTGGAATCTCCTGACAATCTCCCCAGGGGCCGCCCAGGCTTCCCATGGAGCACTGGCCAGATCAGGCAGCCCCTGTGATCCCCATCCTCCCAGCACTTTTCCCTGGGGTGGCTGACCCAACTGGTCCTATGGAAAGGAGATGGAAACTCAACATCCGCTTCAGTTGCAGGTGATTTTCCCTATCTAAGCTGCTTCTTCCCAGATCTTGAGCCATGGTTTTTCCAAGGAAGCTGGATACCTTTGCGGTTTCCTTCAAATTGAATGTAATGTTATAAATGCCACTGCATATTAGTAACAACAAACTGGGATTTTTTTTTTAACTTGGCATGGCTGCCCTTACAGATTAGTCCACATCTCTCCCATATTTTAAAATAGATCAGGCTGGTAGCCTATTCTTGAAAATAAATAGAAAATTGCCAATTGCTAGGAGCAATTAATTATTTTGTTTAATTTACCATTTATTTAATTTACCGTTATTATATAATGGTGACTTAAATTAAATGTAGTTATTTACCATTAATATTCATTTTATTTAACATTGTTATATAATGGTAATTATTTGACTCCTGGTTCAGCTAGGAGACTTGTTTTGGGAAAAGGCATTATGGGCAAATTCTAGTTAAGAATTTTTTTTCTAAGGTCAAAATATCTGGATATATGTCTGGATATATAAACTAATATTCAAGGTCTTTAAATCTCCCTAACAGTCCTATAGTGAAGTAATCAGCGTAAGTATCTTTGATTCTCACTAATAAATAAAAACAACTTACATCTACATGTACACTTTCTTTCACAAAAGAAGGTGGTTTTTTAAACCACTTTTAAAAGAAAAAACTGGTTAGAAGGATAAATTTCCAGTTCCCAAAACCTTCAGTTCTCCCTGTTCAAGAAGGAAAGACAGATGCTTGGTACGTTCTTCTTTTGCTAGAATAATAAAAGCTTTTCCTGTGGAATAAATATCTTTCCTTAATTTAGCGAGGCCTAAACAAAATCAGCGTTACCGTTTGCAGGACAGCTTGTCTTAGGGTCAACTGATGACTGTTCTGCTGCGGGTGGGGCTGGGCTGAGGAGGCTGGGAAGGACTTCTGCAAAAGAGATCCTCTGTGTAGGAGCTTCCAGGATCAGGCCGGAAACCTTTTACCTCAAATGTCCATTGAATTAGAGCAACTAGAACACTTGACAGTTCTTGTCTCAGCAAGAGCACACACCATATGCTTTGGGAACATTCCCAAGCAGAATATTATCCTCCTAGCAAGCTCGATAATACTCCAGTTACCCATTCAGTGGGACAAATCCAGCAGCCCCTGAAGTCAATGAGGAGGTTCAAGTTGTCTTTAGGATGCTTGAATAAAACCTTAGATGAAGTTTGCATAATTTAAGTCACACCACAGGAATTATTTTCCAAAGTTTTAAATGCTTGCTTATCTTCCAGTTTCTTTATTCCAACCTACTTGTTTTCCTCCATCTTATGAGGAGCAATGATGTGAACTGGAAAAAAAGAATGTGTTATTAAAGACTTTGTGTACATTGCTGCTATTTTCCAAAGTTTCTCCAGAGAAGGACTAGAATAAGCTTGCATTGGAATATTCATATAATACTGACTCAAATGCAAATATATATGTTGAACAGGTTTTTTCTTCAAATATGTGACCGCTTCATGGGAAGAATTGTGGAAATTTCATAGTTGATGTGGATAAAGAAAGTGCCAGTTTAAGCTATTGTAGTTCTCAGTCAATTCCAGTCATTCTTTATTGCTCTCTGGCCACTCAATAAATTTAATAGAAAAATGATCTTTTGCAGAGTATCTTATTATATGTAAGACAAAAAGAATTGGTATTTGCCAAAAGGAACCCCTCCCCTCCAGGTCCTAATATTTTCCCAGACTATATTTCATCACGTGTTGGAAAATTTTCTTTTCACTCCTATGCATTTTAACAGCCGCTTTGATTTTTTGGGGGAAAAAAAAGATAATTGGATATGTGGGAAGTGAGAAAGAATGAACCTACGAGCTATACAGACAAAAGATACTATTTCACGTAAGTATATTTATGGTAGTGGGAGGGAAACTTAGATCAAACAAGAAGAAAAGACTGGAGAGGATCTACTCCAGATTCCACTGATGTGGTAACAACTGCTGTTACAGTATCCAGCTTTTTGAATTAAATATTGATAGACATAAGTGAATAAACGACGCTTTGGAGTTTTTTCAGTAAACTGAAATGTGTGTTCTGCCTTTGTAAAGTGCTTTTTTTTCAGCATCTGGAGTACCAGAATCAACACCCTTTTATACAATTAATAGTACTAAATAAGGACATCAGCTGACAGGAAATAAGAAAGTTCCTATGGCAACTAAAAATAAGCACAGGAGGAAAAAATGCATCAAATGCTGTCAGCAGGCAGCATAAAAGGTGGCTGCATGTCGATAATGGAATGCAAGCAGAATTAAATCCTACTTGTAAACATATACATTTTAATTGCTTTTACTGGTACTTTGGTTTGGTTTGGTTTGGTTTGGTTTGGGTTTTTTTTCCTCAAAGAGGACTGTGATACCTTGGTTACAGAGTCTATTTACCAATATCTCAGGTTGGTTTGCTGGCATAGGATCCTGGTTTTAAAGCCTATGAAACACAGGGACAGAGCCCTGCGTCTTCAGGAGAGCAGCTGTATCCCCTCACATCTGGACGCTGTTTAAGGAAGCCTTTGGGTGCTTCAAGTCTTGTGCACCTCTGGCACTTCCTCTCCATGTTACTCTTTGGCTCCTGCATACAAAATGTTTGAGAAAAATTTTGGGTAGAAGCAGAATGTCTGGTAGAGCTGTGACTCGTGGAAGAAAGAGAGCTGTACACATCATGTAGACACTACTTATATTCATTTAAAGTTGCACTGAGCTTGAGAAGCTGTAGATGATAAAATCCCTGGTGGAGGGGAAACCTGAGTGTGCAGCTGCACTGCTGAGGCTGTGTGCAAGCTATTCCTTTCATCTCAGTGGGAGAACTAGTTTTAAGGATAGTTTAACTCTTGAAATTCCTGAGTTATCTGTTTTTCCTTCCTATCTGATCTTCCTACCTTCACCTCTCTCGTCAAAAACCCTCTCCCACCCCTACCAGAC
Source organism: Mohoua ochrocephala (assembly GCA_013398855.1). Classification (NCBI taxonomy): domain Eukaryota; kingdom Metazoa; phylum Chordata; class Aves; order Passeriformes; family Acanthizidae; genus Mohoua; species Mohoua ochrocephala. The sequence continues at coordinate 328,991 of VZTA01028188.1, read as the reverse complement.
GTGTGCATGGCAGAGAATGCTGCATCGCTTCCCCTTTGCTCTCTGAAGTTGTTGTTGCCCTTGTAGACACGTCCAGGCTCCCCTTTCTGATGCACAGATGTCGTTTTCACCGTAGAACTCTTCTGCTGGGCAGCACAGGACCTTGCCAGAGTGGCTCTCTTCACCATGGTCTGGGGGGGGAGAAAAACCCACTATCAGTTTCTTGGCTAGCTCAGGAAACTTGGTTTCTGAGACAGAATATTCAGCCCTGCAGGTAGCAATGGGATTGTATTTCTCCCCTATTATTTCTATCCTGTTAAGGGATAAAAATGTGAGAATGCCAAAGCAAGACCAAAAGTAAGAACTGGGAGAAATGTGGTCAAACTGCCTTAATGGCAATAGAGGCTCTTATAAGTACTCAGGACTTCTGTAATTTCTGGTTTTTTATATCTCTCTTCTGATTGCTGACCCAAATTTTGAATTCAGTACTCAAATTGTAAAAGGAATTCCATCGTTCCAAAGACAACTTTGTTTTCAGTTTTAATATTGTACAACTCAGATGACTTTCTGGGGCAAGCCCACTCCTCACCTATGGTGAGCAGCTATGTCATATCATTACTTCCATAAAATCAATTTGGACTTGTTGCTATATATATATGTTTAAATATGCTTCCCAATCCTGTTGTTCCATGCTTATATGATAGTATGTCAGATGTAACCCATCATTATGTGACTCAGGCTGCAAGTCAACACATGTAACCACAGGCATGTGGAGTATGAACAGATACCAGGCACTGATACTATTATAGCTTACTCTGCAGTTTGGGTATGTACAGGCTGTTGTGAACAATACCCAGCCCTCTGTGGGCTATACTTGCACCGCCTGCAAGTCACCGCATGCACAGCTGCGGAGAAATTTAGGAACAGATCATTAGGTAGTCCACAAACAAAACATCAGAAACTAGGTGATAGAGTCACTCAAAGGGAATCGCTTTCTCAAACTGCCTGACAAGAACAAGTGTAAACACGTTGTGTTTTGCTCTGACATAATTAGCACAGCAAAGAAATTAGCTGTCTTCTGATTGAATAAAGGTGGATACTACACGTAAATACTCCAGCAAACAAAATGCTTCTGAAATTATCTGAACCACAATGTTACTGTAGAGGGAAATTGCACATTATATTGTAACAGAAATTCAGAGGATGGTAGCTGAGTGTTGGCAATTACCTCTATATTCATAACAAATTCATTGTCATTCATGTCGTGGCTACCGGGGCAGAGCAGCCTGTGTCCATGGAAGCTGCAGGCCTTGTGATAGGAAACATTTGGTTTCTGAGCCACCCGTTCCTGGTAGCAGTGTCAGGCAGGTACGGCCTGAAGCAGGAGGCAAGGCACAACCTGTTCTGTCCTTCCCTCCTGTCTGTGAGTACACTGTGCTCTTCAACAGCTAGAGGAACTTATTGACCACTTCCCTGGTGCTGCTACAGAGCTGGGCAATTGCAGTGATTACAGTGATCAGATTACAATGCAGTTTTTCCTACTGTGCTTGTGAAATGCTGCAGCTCATCCCACCTTTTATTCATGGCAGATGGTAGATTTGCTGAGTGTATGAATGGATGCTGCAGGGCTAATCCTCTTTCCTACCCCCCCTTCCCCCCCCCAGCTAGGTTATATTCTTCACCTTGTGTGAACTAGCAGGGCAGTAAAACAGACAGCATGTCTACTTTGTGCAAGTCAGATTTGACATTTAGTTTATCCTCTCATGTTCAACAGCTCTCTGCTGAGTTGAAATAACAGCGACCAACGACAAGCAAAAAGAGCATCAGTGACCTCATAATTTTTGTTCCTTAGGTGAACAGATATTCTTGATTGGTTGAAGAATCTGAAGACAAGTTTTAAGAAAGAAATAGAAGAAACGGAACATGTAGTCTGAATGTTTGCATCAAACAAGCTTTAAAGAATACATGGGGACATTGGGATTAAAAAGTTTACATTGGGTTTTGTTTTGGTTTTTGGGTTTTTAAAATACATTTTTAAAGTAGAAAATGTCAATGTTTCCCTTACAAAATTAGTTTAGTTGTAACACAGAATGAACTAAGGTGTTGTACTTAAACCTGTAAGACCTATACTAAAGGCTGCTTCTAGTGGCTCAGAACACCATTACTGAAATGCTGACTGCTCAAAATGCCAAAATGTATGGAGGTTTAGGTCTTAAAAATATCTACGAAGCACAAAACCCAGTTTTCATTTGAAAAATGTGCTTCAAACAATTGAAGCGCTAAAAGAATTTCAAAAGTCTTATTTGTGGCAGGGTTAAATGAAATGTCTTTCCTCTCTGCTGTGACATTTGTCATCTTTTGCTCTAATAAAGTCCACCTCCACTGGACCTGGTGAACTTCTCGATAACATAAGTATTTGGCTTACCTACGCTGATGCAAAAATTTCTCTTCTAGCAACAGCAACAATTCTTTTGGCGAGTTCAGTCAGATTACCCAGCACTGGCCACTGGGTAGACCCAGGAGATGAGAGGGAGCCCAGATTGATTATCACTATTTCAGCAAAGTCCATTGTTGAAACTGCGTGTCTGGTGTAGGGCAGGGAAGGCAGAGGCACTCACAGTTCAGGTAACTCCTGCTGACCAAGAATGTGAACAAACTCCTGAAAGAAAAACACTTTTCAGCTGGAAAGAAGTGAAAATGGGGAGAAAAAGGGAGAAAACAGGAATGCCTTTGTAATATTAATGTGTAGTGTAATGTATTTTTCCTTTCTAGAGTGACTAGTGTTCTGAGAACTTCATACTAACAGATCTCATTTAGTGGATCACTTCCAGATTATGAATGGCAATTCTCTTTGTTTCATTGATGAAAATGTCAACTTTTATATAATAAAGTTACACTGGTTGTTTGCGGATAGTATACTTGGAATAAAACATTTTATAGTGACTTTGTGAGCACTTGGAACAAAAACTTCTGAAATAGAATTGGACAGCGTACATACAAGAAGTCAGTCTGTGTTGGTGCGGGAGGTTGCTCAGAAACGGAAGGAAATTCTGAAATTTGTGGGTGAAATGTTCTCTTGGCATAGCCATCCTATTCTGTTGGAATTAACTTTTCTCATTAAAAACAAATGTAAAATTTTGCGTCAAACTGTTTTTCAGCTAATTTAGAGAAGGATCTTTCATGTGCTTGTTCCTAAGGAATGCAAAACACTTTTGGCTACTACTGAAATGAAAGTCAAAGTTGTTTAATACCTCACAGGACGGAGCTAAGAGTAATCTGGGGTGATTGCACATTCCTGGCACCTCAGGCAATGAAGTAATGTCATCTACTTAGTGACCTGCTATACTCAATAAATATAGCTGTCCTACAGGAAGCTCATTGCATATGTTTAACCTGAGAAGAATCAGAAATATTTTATTTTATTAGTAAATTAAAAATATTAATTCATTGCATCTTCAAAATTAAGAGTACTCTTCTTTTTGAGTACGCAGATTTTTTCCTTGCTCAACATCTTTCTGTTTCTTCAGCAAGTGTAATTTGGAAGAGGAAAAATATATGACTGATGCATTAAAATCAATCATGCTAGAAAATGCAATATTCAAAAAGCTCTTTGGATATTCTGGAAAAAAATCTAAGCAAAATGTAGTGCAATGATTAGTACTCATTTGCCATATTGAAGGCAGAAATATGTGGTAGTTTAATTTTACTCATGATTATAAAAGGCTCTTGACTTCACTGGAAAGTCCAGCTATACCACAGCTTGTGAGATAACCAGGTTATCTTGCACATGCAGCTTAGAGCGCATGTGGCAGAAGGGCGTGTGACCTGCGTAAGTCACCGTCCCGAGCCCAGAGCAGCGCATATCGTTTGCATCACACAGAACATATTTATCATTTTATGCTAATGTATGGTAAGGAAATTTTTCAAAGAAGTATAGCAGGAGTGTTTGAAATCTTCTTATTGTAAGTCACTGGATTAATTTATTAAGCATGGGCTCTAAATCCCTGTTCCAAGTTCAGGCCCTTTAAGGGTAGGCACACAGGGGTAACAAGTGCCTGGGAATCTCCTGATTACAAAGGACACAGGACAGAGGGGAAGCTGCCAGAAACCTCCGTTTTGTTAAAGGGTGTGATGGTAAGAAGGATGAAAACCTTTGGGGCTTGTATCCATAATCAGCTACTGATGGTTTGAGCTGAGGAACAGGGGCTCCAAGGATGCCAGCTTGCCCAACGAGAGGCATGAACTGGAGGAAAGGAGCCCTTAGCCCCTTTTAGCAGTCTGGTCTCTCAGATGGCACAGGCTCCTTGGACTGACCCTGCACTGCTAAACGAAGTGAGACCAGAGAGGATGCTCGACCCTTTGACCACCGGGCACAGGCTGCCCATGTTCACCCTTGGCTCTACATCTCTTCCAGCTGCCCAGTGGCATTCCCATGACCCCAGCTCAGAGCTGTTGTCTGAAGTGATTCTGTTGCCTTGCTGTGAGTTGAAGTTGCACCTTGGGTTCCCAGGGCTGTGGCGTGGTACAGGAAGGCTGTCCAAGGTGGCCAGTCTTCTGGGACAGTAGTGGGGGCCATGTCTGATGGAGGTAGTGCTGGGGGATGCTGGAAACATTAAATAGTATGGGTGATCTCCACCTGGAACCTTGGCCCTCTTATTTACCAGGTAAGAGACTCTTAACCAAAGTCTTGGGTAAAGGTTTAGCCTGACTTTTTTCCACCTGTCACCTTATGTTCATGGAAAACCTGCTGTTAAAGAGGACTGCTTTGTGAAATTGCATCAAAGACAGATTTTTACTGTTTGCCATTGGATTGTATTTCAGTGCTAAATCACATCAGCTCCAGAAAGATGTCAGGAAAAAATGGAAAACATGTCACTGCTGTCATCCCAAGTTTTGTTTGCAGTTCTTTACATTAAAGCTCTGATTTCTGCAAGAATTTTGAGGTTGATCTTGTTCTTGTCTCTTCTAGGTTTCAGGAATGTATTGTTAGGTTCTGAATCAGATCTTGGTTTTGCTTGTAGTATGTTTATGTATTGTAAAATCATCTGGTCTATGTGGTGCTCCTAGGGAAGCATATAAGCACTTCAAACCATAAGATTATAATTTTCACTGTAGCCATTCTGCATTTTGTTACTATTTGCATGTGTTAACATTATGTGTTTAAAAAAATGTTAAAAGGACGCAAAGTTTAAAAAATCAAGCAGTAAAACATAATTCTGTTTCTTTCTGGCAGTAATCTGTGCAAGTTTAACTAGCTTCCTTTGGGTTTATGCACTGTGACCAGTCTTTAATTAAAAGAACACACACTATTTTTTTGTTCTTGTCAATGAACGTCTTTTACTGGAGCTCTTAAAGTCAGACACCTCTCATGGAAACATGTTTCTTATAGATGGTCCATTAAAATGAACTCAGTATTTGGTTTTATCCTTGTCTTCGTGGAGCATCCAATGCTGATTCGTTTCAAATTGTGCAAGGCTGATGTAATGCAGAATTATTTGTTTCCTTACGATCATTTCTTTCATGTTCCTCATTAGTGTGCTCAGCTGTTCCGCAGGCAGTAATGAACTTCTTGCCGTACTTGTCTGCTGCAGTGAAGAGTATTATTAGTCCCATTTTTCAGATAATAAGCTGAAGAGACGAATAGGAATACTAACTTTAACTACAAATTTTGGACACGGAGTAAGAAAACAATAGATTACTATTCTTCAGACTTTATTAGTTCACAGTACAGCCCTCCCCAATGTCAGATGTGGGTGTGAGAACCCGTTCTGCCAGACCACCATAGTCTTCTGCTCGAGCCGATGCACAGCTAAGGGGCCGAGGAAGGATGCTTTGGGGAATGGCTTTGTGAAGTTAGCTAGGTAAAAGGTCTAGGAAGGAGACCCATGCCTTTCCCTTACCAACCACAGGGAGTGGTCCCATTAATGCAACCATCTTGTGTAACCTCCACCTTAGTTTTGTGTCTGTCTTCTGGCACAGCACAGCTGGGAAAAACAATGGTAGAGACAGTGTAGGCTTAGCCTCTTTTGTCCTGGGGTCAGAAAGAAAATAGGCTCAGCATGGACAGAATCCTTGGAAATGCTATTTATCAACTGCTACTAAGCATATACAATCACATATTTTCTCAATTATTTATAACTTGGCTATATTTGAGCATTATACCCATCCATACACATAGATGCACAACAAAAGACTTATCCATCACACAGAGACTATTCAATGCCAAATTTCACTTCCTTGCCTCAGGACATCATACTGCCAGAAATTATTGACAAAACTGTTGTAGCAATCACTGGTAAATAGCATGATTGGCAAATAACATCTTTTCTGCTGATTTTATTATTGAAAACAACTGGACAATTTATGCTAACACTCTTTTGGAAATCAGACATGGAACATTTCAGCCCCAACAGTTAAATTCTGGAAGAGTTTTTAACGAATGAAATGAAGGGTTTCTAACGGGAAGAGTTTGGCAGCGTTAACTACAAAGAACATTCACCATTCAGTTCGCAGTTGCTTCTCCCAAATTGTGAGTTGCAAATCACCTCCGCCCCTGATTCTTGCCAGAGTTACAGTCCCTGGTAAGAACATCCAGAAGTTTTAATTTTTTTACTTGGATCATTCGGGTGGAGAGGTTAAGTAGCTCTAGTGTATAGTATTTATATGAACACCCCACTGCTAAAAGCATATATGGAAGTATTTGAGGACAAATTAAGAAGCGGAAATTATTTGCATGTACAAGGTACACAATGCCTGTAATGAAATTTTTCAGTTTATTCATCTTTCTGGAATGAGTAGGAATAGTGTTATCTGTTATTTGCATAGCTGATAACTTCCAGCTGTAGAATCAGTTTAAGGTATTTACAGTTTTGATTTGGTTTGATTTTACTCATATGAATTTAATATGAGAAAGATGCAGACTTATGGTAACATGAGTCCTGTCACAAATAAAAAACCCAGTGTGTACTTGTCAGGGCAAATAAATTATAAAGAGCGTATACAAAGGAGTATGTATGATTGTGGTACAAATAGTTTTGGGTTTTTTTTTTACTTTGCTCATCGAAATACCAAGTGCAACAATGCCATAACTTTTTAAATAAGCTTATCATTCTGGTAGCATGGGCTTAAAAAGAAAGCCAAAGGGCCTCAGCTTTGAAGCGTTTCTTTAGCTTCAGGTAAAGACAATACTTGTAGAATCCATGCAGGAACTATTTTAACAGCACAGGGTTAAAATGGGCTAATTTTTACATCTTTGGGAATTGTCAGTCACTTTGTACCTGTTTATTTCACAGTCACATTCCAATTACAATCTGTCCATAAAAGTTGGAAAATACAGCATGGAAGACATTATTATGTATTGAGGTATTCATCAGAATATTTGGTGTGTATATTTGGGAGGGGGGGTGAGGAGGAGGATCAGCAAGGAAGTGTTTTTCCTTATCACTTGCAAGACATGACCCAGTGAACTTCTTGTGACTGGGAAGATGACGCCAGCACATTGCAGAAAATAGATTTGCACTATGAGAGCAGTCATCCCCCAACTGCAGGTGTCAGGGGACAATAGAAAAGCCAGATTTTTGTGATTGATAATACAGAATTGATTGGACATGCCGTAAGAGTCAACATCCTGAGTCATGTTTTACCACTGTGGTGGTAAAGTCATTGATATTTCAGAATATTGATATTTGAGAGTTCTGGCTAAGAAGTTTATCCTAAGTAAAAAGAACAGTCCTTTCCACTAGGAGCTGGCAGCCTGTTTGTTTCCCCTCCCCACTGCTAATTGCAGGCGATACAGGGTATGCCTGATAACACAGGCCTCACGTCCTCGCCTCATTTACTGGGTGAGTCCTTCTTGGAGCTATGGCAGCTAGCAAGTTACCGAAGTCTGTCCCTGTTGGAGATGGATACCTGAATTCGTCAACATCAAAATGACCGGTTTTTCTCACCTCTTTTATTTTTTTTTGATTCCCTGACACAGCCTATATTAGAATGATTACAGGCTGCAATCACTTAGCCGAGCATAAGGGAGCAGTGAGTGCAATACTGTCCACATGTCCTCTCACTGTGATCACAGTTAATAAAGCTCCTGTCTGACCTGTTCCAAACTGTACTTGTGTTACTACACACTTGGATTGTCCAGATCTCCCACTCCAACCTGTAGCCCCAAACTTTGATAGCAACAAGGTTTTTATGATAGAAAAACAAGAAAGTCACTTGTATATTAAAAAGAAAATTCTCCTTTGTTTTCCCCTTCTTCAGTTTTAAGTCTTTTAGAGGTTTTTGCATGGCATTTCAGTAATCTTTACCTTCAAGAATTCAAGCAGCTCTTTTAGCCCAAAGGAACAACTTTTAAAGTTACCTTTTTTTCTTAGCAAGACCACATCCACTGTGAACAGAAGCATATTACTTGGAATTGATAATGTAATATTGTTTCTCTGAGTGATCATAATGAATCCGCCTTAGTTTATTATCGCTTACATTCAGCCCCAACACGTTGTATAAATGATGTTGGGTAGCTTTGTATCTGAATACTAAAGTCTACCACACCGCTTCTGTTGTCCTGCCCTGTGTTGCTTAAGGTAATGATTGCTGCTGCTCCTGGCCTGGTGCTGTTGTCACTATACACCTTCCTATACCTTCCTATAACTACACAACATCATCTACTCAGGCAGTATGGAACTGGGTACATCTCAGATTTGTAGGTATTATCACTTATGATTAAAATATTAATAGTCTCAAGGTACAACCCATAAACATCAGAGTTTATGTTCATGCTTTACCAACTTAAAAAAGCCATCCTTTTTTCTTTAATTTGAAAGGTCTTGGTTTAAAATAAGCACACTTTTCTTTAAAAATGCTATTTATAGTCATGGCAATGACAGTCTGTTCTAAGGCCTAATTTTGCTCTTACTATTCTCAGATGTTAATGAGTTCAAAAGTGCCTTTTGTAATAATATTATGTATCACATTGAATAAATCTTTACATTGTATAAATCTTTCAGAAAAGAGGGTTTGTTTGGTGTGTTGTGGTTTGTTGGTTTTTTTAAACTTTGGAGCTTTTTCAGTTTCTGCTGTATTGGTTGAAGCTTTCCTGAATTACTTCCAGTGGAATTTTTAGTTGTGAGTTGCAAACACAATATTTTCTTCATTTGCGTTACTTCATCTAAAGCTGATAGACTGAGTTAAAAAAGCAGAAAAAGGAGTTTCTGTCTTCCAGTTTACAAACAAACTCCCAAATGGACAAGAAAAACATCAGTTGAATCTGAAAATTAAAGAATATATGGACATATTTGTGACAATATTCTTGCATGTAAGGCTGCTTTTCAGAAGTGCCTCGGCATCTTAATGGCACCGATTTTGATGGGGAAAAAGCAGCTGGCCTACATCAGTAATTCTGAAATCTCACAAGGTAATGAACTGCTTTATTAGGCAGCAAATACCTTTAGAAGTGAGGCCCATGATGACCAGAAGCAATATTTTATTTCACTAACTACAATTAATATTTCCTTTGCATAATAATGTAGTTTTAAATACAAAACATAGTTTAAAAGCTTCATTTTTGTGAAACAGCAATAAAGGGTCTTTTGTTTTACCTGTAGAAGCAATTTTAACTGGCTCTTTTTGTGTATTCTTAAAATTTTAATTCCATCTTTCATCTGAATACTGCTTATAAAAATCTTAAACCAAAAATATCCATTGCTATTAACTGACATAAATATATCTATATATCTGTACAACTAATCTTCTGAAAAAGTGTACATGGGGCAGATGAAAAAAAAAGTGAACAGATTAAAAATACCACGTTCGATATAACTATAACAAAAATTGAAAATGATCATGCCAATCAATGAAAATTAAGCTTTGTGGTCTGCTGTGGTGGTGCCTATAGTTAGAGCTGCTGTAGAATGCAGCCCAAGCAGGGTTGGAGCCCAACTGTGCAGCCAGCAAGCCAGGGCAGTGCCAGTTGCATCCCCCTGGGCACAGGGAGCACAGCCTGTCGTGGGGAACGGTCTGGGTGGTCTGCAGGATACACAGGCCTGCTGAATAACAGGCCAATTCTCACTTTTTAGCTTCGAAAGGAACTTCCTTTTTACTGAATCACTCAGGGTTATTTTTAGTATTTTATTCTTAGTGGTATCTTTTTGGGGGCACAGAAAGGTAAAAATCAAGAGACACTATTTATACAAATACTCCATGCTTATTGCTCATAAGGAGCAATTTAAAATGATAAATCATTATTCTATAAATCAGATATAGGCAGACAACTTACTGGACTCCTTCCAACATACACTGAGACATGCACCAAAATATCAGAGTGTAATTACTTTCATTATGTATTCCAATTAATCTGAAAACAACTGAGTCTGTAAAGATCGCATCCTGCTAATTTTTACTCACATAAACCCCAATATTATTTTTAGAATTGGTTGTCCTCTGTTTACTTGATTAAAATATGGACTAATCAGGCACTGCTTTTCCAGAAATAGCTCTTGGCTATGATAATTTGCCGTCTTCTGAAATTTTCTTTATTTAGCCAAAACATAAGTGCATACTTTACTTCATGGCAATACTTTAAACTTATGACTGCTTTGGAACCAATGACTTAACTAAAAAAAACCTAAACCAAAAGGCCATTTTTAATATGCATCTGAAGGTATGTTCTCTTTCATGAACCCATGTTCTACTTCTGATATACCGAAGATGTTTTGTTGTTTGACCACAGTGCTTTTCCAATAAGCAAATCAATTTTTTAATTTTGAAAATTATTTTGATAATGAATTCATCTTCGCCTTTGACATTGCTTCAGTCAGGAAAAGGATAAGTGGCAGTTGCAGGCATATAACTGTCTCTGACTCTGTATTGTCAATGATTTAGACATTCTTCTTTGTATTTCAAAAGCAATGACTTTTCTGTCTTTATCATTTGTTTCAAAATCTGCTTCCTTCTTCCTTCTTCCTTTAAAATGGAGATTCATTTTTGCATATTTGGAGTTCTCCATAAAGGGAAAAGAAATAGCATGAATCTTAAAATGTTGTAAGATATTAAAATGTTAGCTAAGAATATACTATTAAGGTAGCATATTTTAATAAAAATCCTTTAGGTCTCATAAAGGATTGGAAAGTTAAAGGAAGAAGCTTGATTGCACTTCCCTGGAAAGTATGTTATGAGTGATGGAAGAGACGTGTATAGCAAAACCTGGGCTCTAGGATGATCAGATCAGGCCAAGAACTCTTCTCCACCCTTGGGGCAGTTGAGTAGGAGCAGCCTCGATGGAAGTTGGGTGCCGTGTGCGGCCTCGCGACAGCCCTGCTTTGGCAGGTGGCCTCTTCCTGGACAAGTGGTACCTGCACAGAGAAGTTCACTGAAGACAGGGATGTCTTGCCGTGGTGGGCAGTGTGCAGCAGGCTGTAGAGCTCTTCTGTGGAGGGAGGAAGGATATAGCTTTTGCCTACTCCTAATCCCCCAGCTTCCCGAACACTGCATTAATTAATTATGTCTGTAATCCTCTCCTCCTCTATTAGTTTAAGTCTTCTCTTCTGACCTTGTTCCTCCCTCTTGGCCCCTTCTTCACTGGCACCATGCTTCATTCAGTGCTTAATTACTCCACTGCACTTTGTGTTCTCTAGTTTGGAGCCCCTGTTCTTTGTTTTGTCATATTCTGGTAATGCAAATAATCCCCTTCCTTTGAAGGTATTTATATTCTGTGATCTTGTCTCCTCTGAGCCTTCTCTTTGGCAGACTGTAGAAACTGAATTTCTTCTGTCTAACCTAAGTCACTAGATACCTTTTAATGTTGTTTTCTCTGTGTGTATTTTCTGTAGTTTCATGGCACTTCTGAGCTGTGGGGAGCAGAGTAGACCCAAAATAAAGTCCCAGTGCACTTACCTACATAAAGCATGCCATAGCCTGTATTATTTTTACAAAATAGCAGTGTACAATCACCCATCCCTCCTGAACTTATACTGCAGATCTTCATGTGAAGGAAGGTATCAAGGAAAAGGGGTATTCATTAACCTATCAACAATTTGTCAATTTGAAATCTGTGCCCAGTCTAAAATCTGTAAGTCTGTTATTCACCATGCAAGGCAGTACTGAGACTGGATTGCTATTTAGAGGCCTTTTGGCTGTGCCTTGCCTAAACTGCACTGGCTGAATATATTGATTTTAATGAAGTTATTTGTGGCTTGCATTGACCAATTTAGAGTCTTGGTGTTTCCTAAATCTTTTCTTAGAGATGTTGGTGGAGAGTCTTGTGATTCATTGCAGTGAGGATACATTGGAGAAGATAACAACCAGGAGTCGTGAGGCTCCTTCATGTCCTGGATCCTTCTCAGCAAGGGACTGTGTAATAACTTACAGAATGACTTAATAGAAGAAGCTATGGAAGTACAGTGATCAGAAAATGTGCACTGGTCTCTGATGTACAAAGGTACTGTCAGCAAGCACTAATGCCTCAGCTGGTTTTCCTCTATCATCTCGTCTGCTATTTATTTTTGACCCTGATGGTCTAATCAGTGCCATGCGGAATGAATGCTTCATGTACCTGGAGCTCACAGAGGGCTACAACAGCAGGTTGCAAGAGGCTCATGGCAATGGCTGCCGTTCAGCTCTGTGCAATCTGGTTTTGTTAGAAATTATTTGTTACAGATAGATATCTCAAATCATCAATCATTTAAAATCCATCTTTTTCTTGCATCCACTAGTCGTGACTCCAAAAGTTAAAGAATGAAGCCTGTGCCAAAAAATACCTCGCTATTTTTCTGCACATCTCATTGTTTAGTAAGTATTTCTGGAAAAATAAAAGTGAACTTAGAACAATGCTTTTTCTAGAATACTTGTTTATCTCAGTACCTCCTCTTTTCGCTTTAATATAGTAAGTGATAATTGCACCCCTTGGGTATATCTTGGCTGACGTCTAACCACATCTAGAGCTGTTTTCATTTTACTATGAAAAAATGTTTGAAATGAGAGGCTACAGATGCTTTAGTACCAGGACCACAAAATGAGCTATCAATAAACCTCTGTCATTTAAAAAAGGGGTGCTGAGATTTATTAAATACCAAATATCATTTCACTGCTACCAAATACCATAGCCCCATTCTGTTGCATTAAAAACAAAGGAGAAAATATAAAAATAATTAGCTTTATGCATTCAGAAATCTCATAGACCCCAAATAATAACTCTGGTCTTGACTTGGTAGTACTCAAAGGATCTACCCTCTGTCACAAAATTTCCCAGAACTTTGCTGGTACTAATAATGCTTAATGGCTTCAGTGGAACTAGAATGTCTCCCTAAGACAGTTACTTTCTCCTGCTGTTGTTGCAAAGCCCAAACCAAAGAACTTAATTAAAATTATATTGTGCTTTCTAGCACAAATGATGATATATTTTATAGGCTTCTCCAGGAGAGGTAAGCAGCATGGATGGATCTTCCTTAGTCCTCGCAGGAGAGACAACCTGGGAATCCCTCAAGGTGCAGTAGGCATAGTACAATAGGTTGTGATTAATCATCTGACAAGGAATGCCAACAGACAAATACGCTGGAAAACACCATTTGGCTGTAACACAAGTCCTCGGGGGACAGGTGGGGAAAAAATGAAGGGAGCACAACAGTTAAATTCATATTTGCAAAACGATCCTCTTCCAAGCCTGGGTGTCATGTCATAAAGCAGTTCAGGATGTCCACAATTGTCCCACAAGCTTTATGCAGGCTCTGCACAGGAATGTGTTCAGTGTGAAGAAGATACTCTAAAATATAAATACCAACAATTATTCTCAGTCTCTCTCTTCTAAAATTATAGGCATTTCTAACTGAATGGAGTTGAAATAGTCTTTACATGCTGGTCTAAATAAATTCAGATTTACTATGGAAAAATATGAAGTATCTTTTCCTTATGTACAAGACTCCGTGGATTCCAAGACATGGTATCAAATCCCACAGTCTGTTCCAAATTCCATTCTTTTAATTTCAACACATTAATTTATTAGAACATGTTGCAATCATCTTTCTTTCCTATCCTCCTCCTGGAGGAGGGGGCCAAAGAAGAAAGCCCATGCAACCAAAGTTTGTGGTTAAATGTATTTTTTTTTACATGACATTTATTAATGATTTTTCCACAATCCTTCATTTTGAAGATATTTTTTTCTTAAGATTTCTGACAAGAGGTTAATGCAAAAGGTGGCTGGCCAGAGTTACTCCCTGGGATCTGGAAGCTGTAGACTGCATTTCCCGCTAGCGCTGAGCTCAGGGCCAGCACACTGCCTGTCAGCTGGGCACTGCCTGGTACCACCCTGCAGTCCCAGCTCAGGGTGTCCACAGGGAGAAAGCACCTCTGCTTTTTGTGCTTTTGAGGTTTTCTCTTTTTTTGCTACAAGTTCCAAAACCATTACATTAAAAAAAAAGATCAAAAAACACAATTAAAATTTTATATATTTTATATATTAAACGTTAAGTTTTGGTAAACTGAATTACCAGGAAATTTGTGGATTCTTGCAACTCATTTCTTATGCAAGAAGATAGAAACTTGCATTATCTGATGTCAGCCTTTAACAGGTTGCTTGGTGCAACAGGAAAACTTTGAAAGTGTCTCTAGTCACAAATCTCGAGAATGGGAAAGACAATGCCAATGATCTGCATCTGTGATGCAACAGTCCACAGTTTGCTAAACGATGATATGTTGTAGAAGCTAATCCAATACAACTCTAAGAGTATGAAAGGAAAGAAGCAAAACAGGTATGGTATGAAATGTGTGCTGTGCAGTCTTCTGAGGAGTGGGAAAAACGTGGAAAGAAAATACAATTTTGTGTTCTGTGCATTCCAGTTCTTAAAAGCCATCTGAGCAAAACATCTACTATTAGCTGCCCTATAAAGAAGAATGGGAAATGGGCGGCTGAAACATGTGAAAGGAACAATAGTCTAAAAGCTAATTGCACTTATTTCCATATAATTCAAAAATATAAAATTGCCTGAGCAAAATGACAGAAGTTATTTATTCCTAGCCTGTGAATAACCTAAGGCTTCCTTGTTTCCCTGTTCTAGAAAAGCTTATGTAGGAAAGTTGAAACAGGAAGCTCCTGTATGCGTTTCTTTCCAGGGTGAGGTGTGCCATTCAAAGATGGTACGTAGCTCTAAAGCCTGAGCAGGGACAGGTCATGTCTGGAAATGCACCCTTCCCTTGCACAGGCCTCAGATCCCTCACCACAGCTCAGAAGTCAGCACCCCCTTTTTATACTAGGAGGAACTACTGCTCTCCTCAAAAGCATCCTGGAGAGGGTCTGTTGTACCGGAATATGTGTTGTTCTGTCTCCCCCACAGGAGGGATGTTTGGGGTGACTGAGAAGCTGAAGGTTCATGGTGGCACAGCTTCACTCGGCACTGGTCCATCAGCCTGAATTGCTGGATCTCTGCTTTGTCTCACAAAAGCAGAGGACAGCATCTCCTGCCTTACCAGGAGACTCCAGTAGCAGGAAACGCAGCTGTAACTGGAAGTAGAAATTAAACTCAATACTGGCAGTACTACTTAGCAGGACTTCAAGTTTAATAGCTCAAAAGTTAGGACAGTAATCATCACTCACACAAAAGCACACATCAAAATGTACTTCTTTGAAAATCTAAGGCAATTAATCTAAAATCACCAGGATAGAAAAAATAATGAAATCTATAGAACTGGGTGAAAGGCAGTATTGTCACTACTGTCATAGTATTATAGGCTCATAGCATAATCCAGGATGAAAAGCACCTCATGGTCACTAGGCCAGCCTCCTGCTGGCCTTGTGGAGATGGAGACTGCACAGCCTCTCTAGGCAGCCTCTTCCACAGACGGATGGGAAAAAAATGTTCCCCTTCAACTAACCTGAATGTCTCTTATTTCAAATTATGCTTCGTGTCTCTTGTTCTCCTGCCATGTGCCACTATGAAGAACCCAGATCTGTCTTCTTGCTAACCTCCCCAGAGGTGCTGGGAGGCTGCTCCTGGGTCCTCCCATAGCTTCCTCTCTTCCAGGCAGACCAAGCTGATTCCTTCACTCTCTCCTCAAAGGGCGGATGCTCCAGCCCCCACACAGCCTAGAGGCCTCTGCTGAACTCACTCCAGTTTGCCCATGTTGTTCTTGGTTCAGTATCTAGATAATCCCTTCCCTCAAACTACTGACTAATGCAGCCCAGGAGGGTTCTCAGTCACCTTCTCCTTCATGTGCCAGAAGTGCACTCCAAGAGGGATTTGAAATCACCGAATGATTTCCTGAGGAAAGAACGGTAGGCTGAGCAGTCTGCAGTTCCCTGGGTTGATTTTTGTGCCCTTTTGAAGATGAATTTACTTTCTGTCAGAGGAAACGAGTAGAGGGAACAAAGTAGAATGGACAGTTTTAAGCTCTGGCTTACAGCTCTTCAGCTTACAGATTTTCAGCTAGATCAGAAAGAATCAGAAAGAACCCTGAAACATCCATGTATTGTCTTCTGGAATATGAGAACGACAAATTAGGTCAAATTATGACTCCGCTACATAATTCTAAATCTAATAGTGATCAGTGTAGGATGCCTAGGGTTTGGGTATTAGAAAGAATATAAATGAAAGGTTCTCTTGTGTGGAACACCATCTGGTACCCCAGGACACCATTTCATCTTCAGCAGTCATTGAGTTTGGACTGGTGGGGTTCTCAATTGCACCTAAACCCATGAGGTGATCCCACCTTTTACAAACTCATTAAATTCCTTTATAGCTCATTATAACTTTGGTAGCAATAAATAACAGAATTAAATTCTCTGTTATGTTGGAAAAATGCTTCCTTTTGTTTGACTTAAGCATACAGCTGAGGCTGTCCCCTAGCTCTTGTGTAACGGGAAACAATGGGAAACAATGAACGATTCCCTATTCACCTTCTTTCCACCGTATGCAGTTGTCTTAGATCCCATCAAAGCTGCTCTTGAGCATTTTCTTTCCTGATGGACTTCCTTTGGGATACATTTCATGTGTCCATCTGTCTTTCATCCCCTTCCCATGTGTCTCTCCCACAATCACCAGTTTGAGAACTGTTTACAAAACAGTCCACAGATCTCCTGGCAGACTCTTAAGCAAAACACAGTCTCTAGCCAAAGTCTGTGTTTCAGAAACTGTTTTTCTTTAGTAAGAATAGTTTCATTTTTATTTGATTATCTCCATTTGCTAAACGTGGTAAGCTAGCATTTTACAACAGCTATATTCCATCAGCTGGAAAGACAGGAGGGACTCTGGTGCTGTATTTGGAAATGGGAGTGAAACATGTCAGGAATGGCCTTCACCAAGGTCTTTCAAGTTTTTTGTATTCAGAGGGCTCCCCACATCCCGTGTCGAGGCAACTGCCCTGTGGAGACCATCGCTGCCGCTCAGGAATTCAGGTGGGAGGCTTTGGAGGAGGACTTGGAGATCCTGGGGGAGAGGCAGGACAAGGATGTTGGGGTGTGAGCGCCTGTACACAGCGCCTGCTGGCATCTGCCCTCTAGGCTGTGGGCATCCTGCCAGAGCAGTGCCTGCTCACAGTCCTGGATGCCTCATACTCTCAGGAACTGGGATTGTGCTTTTCACACCACCACCTTTGCCTCTTCTCGGGGCTGGGTGCAGCACCTTTGCCATGCCAGCACCGTGTACCAACTCATCCTCTGTATCAGTGCTCCAGCAGAGCTCAAGACAGTCCTAAAACATTACCCTTGCTGCAGTCAGTACTTTGGCTGTAGTGACCTTAGGACCAATAGTGATATAAATCAGTGCTGGAAAATTATTTCTTGCTGTGAAGGCAGAGTTTGCGCAGACACAGGTGATGAAGCAGCATGTCCTGGAACACCTGCACCCACAACTCCCTGCGCTGCTCTATGAAGCTTTACTATCCATCATGTGGCAGAGAAACTCCTTTCCATTGTTTTTATCATATGGAGCTGCAAAGGTGCATTTTATCCTTTTATTAGCAAGCCAGGTTCACCAATAATTTTAATTCTGTGGGGAGGACTTACTTTGGGGGTAACTTTTCTGGTCATTCAGTTCAGAGCTGCATGTGTTGTCCCTACAAAGCAAACTCCTTTCCCTGTCTCTCATCCTGTCTCCTGCAAACACAAAACCCACCGACTAGAGACATTATTCTAAATAAAGCTGGGAAAGGACAATGCCTTGTTTTTTCCTTGCAGTGACCAATAATGGTGATCAAGTATAAAAAAGGAAAGAAGAATAAGGCAAAGCTATTGATTCCGTCCTGGGTGACATTTGGTTTTAGTCTAGGCTTTGGAAGACCTACAGAATTTTCCTCAGGTTTATAATATTTTATGTGTATCTAACTTATTTCTCAGGTTTGAGTTTGAGCAGAAGTGTGGGCCTTCAAGACACATATTTGTAGTTTATGGATGGACAGAACTAATGGGGAACTTCCTCAGCTACAGCCTCTGAATTTTCCATTCAAGGAGTCATACACTCTTTAACCTTTTTTTATTATGTAGTTTAGTAAAGTAAAGTTGGGGCTATTCAGCCTGGAGAAGAGAAGGTTGTGTGGAGATCTCATAGCAACCTTCTGGTATCTGAAGGGGGCCTGCAGGGAAGCTGGAGAGGAACACTTCATCAGGAACTGTAGTGACAGGACAAGGAGTAATGGGTACAAATTGAAAGAGAGTAGGTTTGGATCAGATGTTAGGAAGAAATTCTTTAGTGTGAGGGTGGTGAGACACTGGAACAGGTTGCCCAGAGCAGCTGTGGATGCCCCATCCCTGGAAGTGTTCAAGGACAGGTTGGATGGGGCTTTGAGCAATCTGGTTTAGTAGGAAGTGTCCGTGCCCATGGCAGTGGAGTTGGAACAAGATGGTCATTGAGGTCCCTTCCAACTCAAACTGTTCTGAGATTCTATGATTCTGTATCAACACTCCAACACTTATGTTTTCTCTTCCACAAATAAAGCCTTTTGTTTTCTAGCAGCTCCATTGCTGTGGCAAGCCACACAGATGTCAGGATCTAGAAAGCAGATACTTTTCTATTATCCCATCACAGTAAAAGGAGCAAGCTGAAGGTTCTTAGCGAAGTTGACGTACATTTTTTTTGGCAATAATGTCAATACTTTGAAGATCTTTCACTTTCCTTTGATTCAGCCATTTTTGTACAATTGTGTTCGTTTTCTTTAATACTGTTATGTGCTAGATCTTTTCCTCTTGTCTTATCCAAACTTCTCTTAAGGCCGCAAGCCTTAATTATGTATAGTTAAACAGAGAAGGCCGTAACGCATTAGTTTTGCCAGTGCAGATAGCAGACAGAAGATAAGAGCATTTACCTATGGCTTCCTCCAGCACAATCTCTTACAGACTGTACTGAAAATATGCAGACAGGCAATCTGCATAAGGTTTCTGTGAGTGCTCTGGACAATATTTCTGACTAAATCCTCAGCTAATTTAAGATGGCATGCATGTGTAGACCACACTTTTAAATTTTTTCAGTTATGTGCAGTGAACATGTTTATCTCAAGTTTAAACAAAATTTAAAGATGGCCAAACATCACAAGCTCTATTAACCAAGAACCTGTTTATTCCTACTTGAGTGATAGAAATTTTAAATCTGGTTAAAACTGTTAGGCAACCAGATGCTTTTCACTGGGCAAACTCAAAAACCTGGTTCGGAAATGCTTCCAGTATACATTCAGTCTCTTTGATACTCTGTAGAAAGAATTAATACAGTCCAGAAAAGTTCCACAAATTTTGAGAAAAAAAAATCCATATTAATTCCAGGGAACTCATATGGGGGGGGAAAGGTAGAATTTGATTTAAAATAAATTTTCATGTGACCCATAAAATTAAAAAACTTATCAGTGAAAGAAACTGACAAATATTTAAAATGTGCTTTCTGTAGGCAGTGTTTCAGATTATGGTACTTTATTTCAAAATTTTCAGTTTGGAGTTACAATTCCTATGTACTGTTACTCTTTAATGTAACTATTTTAACTATGTTATGATGAACACTAGTAGGAAAACCATGAGTATTTTAAAAAATGATCTCTATAGATGTCTGTATTCCATTGTGTGTATTATAACACCAGGTTAAATTCAGTTAAATCCTATTTCAGAACTCTACAGGTAATCTTATTTTTATTTACAATTAAAAACTACTGATGGTTTCTGTTTTCAAAATTTTTCAAGAGATAAATTTATAAACCTTAGCTCATATACATCTTCATCTCTAATACTAAGGTATTCATTAAATAGAAATAAATAATGTACACATTTCTTTTATGTACTGCCTAATTGCACTTACTTTATACTAGCTAAATTACACGTTTGTTTTTTTTTCTCTGAGATATACATATCATTTATTTTCCACTTTGGTTAGCTTTATTAAGCAAGTAACTATTACAGATTTTATTTATTCACACCTCTGTTTTTCAGTGAGGGTATTTTCCCCTCAAAACTCCACTCACACACTTTTTCGTGTGTAGCTGTAGATGGACCTCTACTGCTGGGTGAATCCAAAAAGTTGTGGTGTTCTCCTTCATCAGTGATCTTTGTGGGCATACATTATTCTTAAAGGATTTGTAGAAGATGTGGATGTAATATAACAGGAAACAGTCAGTTTAGGATTTAGACTTTGTTAGACCTTGAAAAGAGTTTGAGGAAGCTACAGTACTTAATCAAAGTGCTTGAAGATCCTATTTCCTAAAGTATAAGAAAAAAAGAAATCAATATTTTATTAAATAAGCTGTTAACCACAAAGGTTTACATCATCCAGCATGAGCTTCTGAACAAGAGAAAGGTAAAAAAAAAGCAGTCTTTGTGCTCTATGTCCCCATGGAGGGCCTGGGCAAATTCCTGCCTCTGTGCTGAACATTTCAGTGTCCTCTGTGGCATGGTGGGAAGCAGAGGAAGCAGAGCCCCCACAGCCAGTGCCACTGACATTGCTGTCCCACTGCCATGGTCCCTCTACTCCTGTCCTCCTGCCCCTGCCCACCTTCTGCTCTCTCTCCTGCTCTGGGAGCAAGGGGGTCCATAGAGGGTCCATAAAGAAAACTGAGCTTGTGCCTCTTTCCAGAAAGGACTACCTCTGCATTTCTCCAGTCTCTGCAAAGGTTGTAGTTTAAACTGTGTTTAAATTGTGTTTAACTCCACATTAGTACAGGACTGTTGAATATTGAGTTGGCGCTATTATTTTCTTTCAAGCAGGATAGAATATAATCTGATGCATTTCTAAGTGATTGCAATATCTGGAAGTACATCTCCTGCATGGAGCTGTTGCATACCCATTCTGAAGTACATGGAAGAAGATTTCTGCTTCTTTTTAATTCTCGTTCTGACATTTTTCAGAGTCTTACTGTGTTTGGAAGGTCTCCAGCATGGAAACTGCTAATTCACAAATTTTTGTTGCGTGTTGTTAGATTTTCAGTTTTTGGCAGTTCTGAAGAATCAATCTTCAATCAACAGCTTAGACATTTTCCCAAATGCCTATATTCAGTCTGTTAAAATATTCTATATTTATATATAAATATATATTTATACCACATATGCCGTATATCAAACATAATTCAGTTTTGCAGGGTTTTTCTGAGGTCATTTGCTGTGGAAAGATCACAGTTCTGATCAATCTGTTAGATCTACAAGTCTTTCAGTGTTTTCTACCCTTTGTCACAGTTTTCTGTTTCACTGTGCATTATTAGGACCCTTCTAAGCCTTTCCCCTTAAACGATGCCCCAGGCTCCCTCCTCGTGCTAAAGGTAACTCTGGATGCTCAACCTCCAGCGAGGGAACATGCTTCCCTGGGATTCTCACTCGACAATCCAGCAAGTATGCTGTCTTTTTACTTTGACATCATGCTGTTAGAGGATTAAGAAACTGTATTTTTTTGACTTATCTTCCATTACACACAGGGATTCTCCAAGATCCACATTATCTCTCAGCCCTCTGTTTGAATCCTTCGCTGTGCACAGCCTTCTCAGTCCCCTGCATCTCCAGTTGCATGTTGTATGGTGTGTGACGACACTCCTTTTAGCTTTCCGTTTGTTCTCTCATCTCTAGTTTCCCCTAAAGGTTGCCGTGGAACACCTTCCTTCTGATGTTCCCACCCACACCCCCCTCCTGGGCGCTGGCTGCAGTGCATTACGGTGTTTCATGGCTTTCACTACTCTAGGTACCACATGATGCTGTTGTCCACATGCCTGTGATGACAAGCCAGTTCTGACATTGATAGAATTGCAAGAGTGAATAACCAAGCAACTTCTTCACACCACTCCTCATTTTATTCCCCTTAAATGTCTTTTTGCACATAATGAGTTCTGCTGGTTTAATATTTCCCCATTGGGAAGATATTCCCACCTTTGGACCATCCCCACTGTGTTTCTCCTACACCTGTACCATTTCTAAAATGATTTTTTAAATAACTGGACCTGAACTGTCACCAGTAAGGGTAATTTCTCACCATGTACACCATGCCATCATTACATTTCTGGTTTGACTTTTATTCCTTTCTTACATACTGATGCAGTCTACAGGCTGGCTGTCTGCAATCACTTGGCAGAGCACAGGGGAGCAGAGAGACCAGTGCTGTCCAAATGTTTGTTCCCTGTGATCATGGTTAATAAAGCTCCCATCTGACCTGTCCTACATTGCACTTATGTTATGAAGCACTCGGTGTCCCCAGATATCTGACACTTGACAAAGCTGAGTGTCTTTCTGACCGCTGTTAACAGTGAACTGAGTGCTTCCCACAGACCTACCAGCAGTGACTCCTAGTTCCCTTTTCTGTATGGTAATAGCCAATTTAAAATCCATTAAGTTATATATGCCTAGTTAAAATTGTTTCCCTCCATGTTCATTATTTTACATTTGTTGACATTGAATTTTTGTCTGTTATTTTACAGCCTGCATATTCAGAGCCTGTTCATCAGACTAAATGTAGATAAACATCATCTGAGCCAGGCACCATGTGATCCCATTATAGGCAGCAGAGAGAAAGAGGCATCTCCAGGGCCATGATTCCTTCAAGTCTAATGTATATGTCCCAAACAGACCAGGGGGAATCAAGCCTGTCTCTCTCCACTGAGTACAAAATGAGCCTCAGGTGGTTCTTTGTTTCTCTAACAGCTATGCTGTGGTTAGGTAAAATAAATCCCACCTGTGTCAGATTGCAAGCTGTCTCTGTCATACTGCAGACAGCCTTTGTTTATACTGCCCTAAACTATTTTGTATCATCTACAAACCCTGCTATGCACTTTTCTCAGATGATTTTTGGGTGAATGGGGCAGGCACACAAATCCATAGGTGCTGGTGGGACTGCCCTGGAAATCTCCCTTTAAAAAAATACCAAGAAAACCCCCGTGACCTTTTGTTCCTACCCTTTCTTTTTTACTACAAGAGCTTTATTTAGTTAAGAACCTTTTGGGAGGGACTATCTCAAAACCTCTTTGGAAACACAAGCGTGCCGCGTTAACAGCACCGCCACAATCCCTGCTCTCACTGACTGTTTCCAAGGAGCTCAGTGGATTTATGAGGTAAGATTTTCTCCCTACAGAAGTTCTAGGCTTTATCATAAGTTTCCTATGTCAGTGTTCCTACATCAGAATTAAACATCTATAGGTGTTTGGACCTTTTCTGATTTTCTTTTCCAAAACTGAGTTCACATCTACCTTTTGAGGGGAGGGTTGAGCGCTGCAGTTAGCATTTCTTTTACAACTCTGGTGAAATACCTTAGGGTTCTGCTGATTCATTACTACCTATTTTATTGTTCTGTCCTAAATATTCCCCTACTACATTTGAGCTGCTCCTATTTGTTCTCACCAGGAAAGTCCATGCAGTGGGAATGCCCCTGAGTTCTTCTTTGTGGTTACCAAGTCCACCTAGCTTTCCTCTTTCTGGAAACCCCATGGGCACTATTGATTCCCTGGCAGTATGACTGCCCACAGCACGTTTGAGAGAGATTTGACTATGTCTTTTCATTCTTTTAGCAAATCGTCTTCAAAATGGTTTTCAGACCTGACTCCTTATGATTTTTCTTACCAGAACACCATCTTCACCTGCTTCCTTGAGATTTGTCTTTGATGTTGTTCATATCGATAAAATATTTTTTGGTTTGTTTTGTAAAAACCCCGGTGTTCTGATCACAGTGGGTTAGATTAAGTGAAGCTGTGACCTACATTAGGCACATATCTGATTACTATGGTGAAGATGTAGTTTGCCTATTTCTGCTCACAGTCTGTGGTTTCGGTAACAAGAGAGAGAGTAATTTCCATTAGTCTGAGATGGCCCAAGGTAGGCAGCAGAGGTATTTGTGCTCTGGTACCCTTCTTTTTCATGGCATTTTTAGAATGCTCTCTGCTTCATTAAAAAAAGAAGAAACACCTTCCATTTTTAAATTAATTGAGTTAATACTGTTTTCACGAGAGAGGAGATTCCTCAGAGGAAGGTCAATAACATAATTAGCAAAACATAATTAAGACGGTGGTGCTGAAAAACAAGAACCAAGTTGCTGGCCAGATGCTTCTCTTAGTACAGCTGGTAGGTTGGGTCTGTCCTGTGGCTAGGCTTGTGAAAAAGACAGAATTTAGAGAGAAAAAAAAAAGCTCTTGGGTCTGAATATCTGGCACTTGAAAGTCAGCACATACTATGATTTGGTTTTCTAAGCACTCAATTTTTTGCAACTTTGCATCCTGAGCAAGCACAAAAGGCACCATTTATGTTCTTTGTTTCAAAAGTTAATTTTATATCACATATTAATTTGTAATATTCAGTGCTTTCAATTAACCCTTTCATATATATTTGCAGATACGAGCCCGACTGAAGCCTGAAACAAGGCCATTAGTGTAGCCTACTAATGCAGTCCATACTCTCAATTTCTTTTTTATCTTAATGAATATTCTAATCTCTGGGACATTTTGATAGAAATAAAAATTAATTTTGAATAATAGCCATTTTTGAAAGTTTGAACTTTTGTTTGTGACTGTTCATAAAGAGAGAAATCAAGAATCATCCAGTAAATTACTGGCAAGGAATTATTGTTCTTGTTCTGTTGATAATCACAGGAACAGAAGATTTGCTATATTTCAGCAGACATCTAGTGTGATGAGGCTGTTACCATTTCTTGCACAGTGACCAATTCCCAATGTTTCAAAGGCATATTATGTAGTAACCCACACGAAGGAACAGTTTTTAATCTCTGGAAACTAGTGCCTGATTTACAGTCTCAAACATGGCAAAGAAAGTCCTAAGTGTTTTACTACATTTTTTCTTAAAATGACCCCTGTGAAAACCTGAAAAGGCCAAGACCTGGTTCCTCCTACACATTGTGGGTTTGGTTCTGATTTAGTTTTTAAGGAAGAGTTAATGGCATTTCATGTATTTACTTGGCATCTTCAGAAAAAGGACGTCTGTATTTATCTCTGACAGATCCCGGAAAGGCAGGAGTTTCCCCACACGGTCTTATGGGGGCAAAGTAACCACAGCATTAACAGGGAATGAAATCTATCTTACCTCTTCATTTTTGTTTTTCAAATTCCAGGCTTTCTTCCATCAGAGCACAAGAGGCAGCTATCTTCTCACTGCTGCTAACTGGATTAAGACTAAACTAATTTTACGTACAGGAATGTCATTTTCCAATTGCTGAGTGCTATTATCTTTCAGCAGATTCATTTTTATTAACAAGTGGAAATCTCTGGGTGTTTTTTATTGTTTGTGACCCTTTTTCTTCATGTGATCCAATTCTCACATGGTTTATAATTCCAGAAAGACTGTAAGTGCTAACAATTTGGTCATGCAGAATGCATCTTTAGGTGTTTGAATGCTCTAAACATGTTTTCCTGAAGTTCATTGATTAACACATGGCTCCAGATTTTATTTAGTGACCTGTGATTGTTTCTATAAATATATATTTGGGCATGCCTTTAATTCTTTTGGAAACCCTACTTAGGCATGGATAACTGATGGATCATTACAAGTCATTGACTGTGGAGAAGGTTAATCAGGCAAATCTTCTGATTAACCTGAATCTGATTCTCTTCTTTATTATTGAAAGCCAGATAATTTACATTTTCACAGTGAGGTTAAGGAATGAGTTATTATATTATAAAATATGTCTATATATTAAGCATGTGTGCAGTTTATATGAGAATTTATACAATAAGGAATATATTGAGCAAAAGCATTTTGTAGTGCTATTCAACAAGAAAAAAACTGCTAGTACACATAAATGAAAAGAAGACTGTTCTTTTCCAGTGTACAAGTGCATAAAAGACCTTGATAACTCTTCTTCCTTTTTTTTTTCTATTTCTGCGTTCCTATGTTGTCTTTTTTTCATTCTGCCCTTTTTTTTTTCCATTATTTTATGCTGATGTTTCATTTTCATTGGGCTGCTTGCTTGCTTAAATACACGACTTTCCATTCCCTTCAGTGGTGATCCTTGTGTTACTTTGTCTAGCCTCTTCCCAGTCTTGCACATAGCCCTGGTAATCTTAGAGGTGGCACAATGTTGTCTCCAAGTAGCGTGTTTACATTTTTGAAACACATCTGAACATTGTGAGCTTTATTTCTCAGACTAATAGGTAAAGTCCTGGTTTTTTATCTTATTTGGCAAACATGCTATGCTAATATGCCATGATGAGTGGTATGTAGAGAGCAGTCCAACTCGTTCCTTATGTCATTCAAAAATTACATACTTATTTATATAATTTTGAATTATGAATGGCAGAGGGCTACACATATGCCTCCATCTAGATGTGAAAGAGGGAACAAGACTAAATGAGTCCAGCATGTCCTCTTTCTTTGCAGTCACTGGACTTTCCCCTAAGATTCACTTTGTAGAGAAATCTGGAAGCAGTAGGATTTCCTAGCACATCCTACATACTTATAGGGATGTCAAACCATAATGAAATACTTAAAATCTTGTTTATGTTGCTACCTGACCCTGACAGAATCATAAGTCTCTAGGCATCTCCATTTCTGCCAGAAAAGTCCTTACTTTTTTGAATGATATGTTTGGAATGTGACCAACACTATCTTGTTGGTGAGAGTAATTAGGTGTTCTCATTTATCCACTAAACATGATAATTCCTTCTCTTAGATCAATGTTTTGATTTCTTCTCCAATCAACGTTTCATGTCAAACAACTGAATAATCTTGAGAGCAGAAACTGTAATGATGTAGTCTTCCATGCCTACTCCAAGTGACTAGATTAGAGAGGCATTTTCTGGCTTGCTAGCTCAACAGACATGCAGTCATTTAATTAGAACTGGAAAAATTAACCTGGAGAAACCGGAGAGGGACATCCAGGTATATGCTGGTGGCCACAAGAAGATTTAGGTTAAAACTGCCTTGGCAGAGGTGAATGGGCGAGGGTCCCACAGACCTGGATGAGTGTCCTCATTGGTCCTAGAAAGCAAGGAAACTGACAAGGTTGCATCAGCAGCTTTCTGGGGATAAGGGAGAAAAGCTTTTCCCCCTCAGCTCAGTGCCAGCTAGATGAGAGAGCTCCCTATTCCTTCTGGTGGCTTTCCTCGATCCTGTTCGGAGACGTGTGGGTGTCCCCACATATGCAACGGGGAGCCTAGGTATACAACCCAGGGCTGGATATTTCTCTGTGGAACAAGATCTTGGATTCATCTCGTGTATTAGTCAGCCTGACTTATTGCTGGGAATTCTCCATTAACTTCAGAGGAGCTCTGCAAGATTTTTCTTTCTGGCTAAGGTTCCCAAAGTTAGTGGGATGAAGCCGGCTGAAAGTGTCAGAAGTTCAGAACTGAGACACTTGATATTGCAACTTCTAAAGCCTTTTGTGGACTGATCTGGTGGGGAAATTTTGGTTAGGTAAATGCAGTGGTATTTTACAATTGACTTTAATAGCCCTGGAAGTAATTTGAAGAATTCAGTGAAATAGCTAATGCTGCTACTCTAGAAGTAGGTATTAACTGCCTTTGGTCCGATAATATTGAGGGATCAAAGCCATTCCTCCTAGGTCTTGCTGTAATGAAAGATGGGATTTTAACCATTCTTTAAAAGCAGTGAATCGTTTCAATTCTTTCTCTCCTGAAAGCTCTTTCTATCAGATGTATTTTGATAGAGTTAGAATCATGTCCCTGTTTTCTTACTAAATGTTCCTATTTATATGTTAAAAAAGCTGGCAGGTTTGCAAGTACTGAAAAAAAACCTCAAGGGGACAGCATTTTTTAAATGGAATGGGATTCAAAGTGAGAATTCATGAATATGCCTTTGGCTGGCTATGACTGAAAATCTTACAGAGATCTGTGACGCTCTTATTCAGCAGAGTCCAGCTGGGAACTGGCATGTTGTGTCTGTGCAGCCCTTTGCTCTCTGCATCCGTAGAGAAGGAGGTCAGTGTTGAGCCCCGTGCAGGGGAGGACGTGGGAGCCCTGGTGCAGTTTGGGGAGGGGCTCTGGTTACAGCTGGAGAGTAGCCTCTCTGCAGGGGGCCATGAAACCTGGGTCACTTGCATGAAACTGGGCTACTGCCAGCCTTTTATTTGGTTCTTGGTGAAGAAATTGTGGCTTGGGGAAACCTCCCTGAGATCAGTACTAACATACACATCACTAGAAATCTGTTTTGGCATTTGCTGGTTTCTTCTCTTTGAACACTGACTCTACAGTATAGAAATCACCACATTGCACTGTGCATCCTTAATACAGAAAGCAATTATAGTCACTGCCAAGTCAAAAACATCTGCCTGAGGGAAGATCTTGCTGGTCCAGGCCATGAAGATGTTGCCGTGAGGTGAAGCATTGATGGCTCTTCCAGCACTTTCTGTTATGTGGCCCAGTTCTCTTCACTTCTCAGTTCACTGATCGTGCTTCCATCTTACTTTTTTTTCTACATTCCCATAAACTGTTGGATGAAAAAGGCCTTAGAAGCTGAGAAGGTCTGGAAGAACTACTGTCAGCAGCCACAGATTAGATAAAGTGCTGCAAGGGCTATAGGGTGTTAGGAAAGATGGCACCAATCGAGACACTGGCCTAAAGTTTTTTGCCTGATTGAAAGTGACTAAAGCCTAAGAACACACACAAAGATAACTCATTATTATACTTAATGGACAGTTAGTTGTATTGCATCAGGTTTCCTTTATGTTACAGAGTAATTGGACAAAGCAGAGTCTTGCCATACCAACAGGCATCATCTAAAAGCCTGGAAATATTTCTGTATAAAGAGAGATAGAGGGACCTCAGCTGCTTGATTCAGAAAGCAAATAAAAAAAGTAAATGTATGAATAGAGTCAATATGGAGTGGAAGATGCACAAAATAATAAATGTTATAGAAAAATCAAGGTCTCCTATTTATTCTTGAGCATAATGCCAAAGCAAGGCAATTGGAAATGGAAGTGAAAAGCAGCATATCCTGAGTGGTATATTATTAATTTAGTGTATTGATTGGTGCATCAAAATGAAGGATTTAGTAAAAATATAAGCAAGGAAAAGTCTGTGTATGAATAATGAGAAGATCTAAAACCTGTTAGGCAACACAGGATGACATAAGCCATGGGAACAAAAGGCAGGGCCTTAATTAATTGGCGGTAGATTTCTTGTCCCTTCATTTTGGCAGTAATTTGAACAGGAGTTTCAGATGGCCAGATCATTTCTCTGGTCATGTGTTGCAATGCTGTACAGACAAGCTCAGGCATGATTTTGCTAAAATGCTCAGAAAGGCTTTTGCGTATCCACATTTCCAGCTAAAATACGTTTACCGTGACTTTGATTGCACGTGCTGTGGACAACTTCTTGTCAGCCACAGTTGCTTTTCACAGCCTAAGCGGTGTTAAGGAACGTGAATTTGGCAAGAAACAACTGAAGAGGAGTACACTCATTCCTAAGGTAACTCCGCTGACCTTGCTAGAGCTGATCCAGAGTTCAGTCTAGCCTTGACCTGTTTTTCTGTAGTTCGCAAGTTGTGTGTCTAGAGAACTGCCTCTACTTCTGCTGTGGTATCCATCTTTGTTCAAGGTAATAACAAAAGAAGTAAAAAGGGTTCAGGGAACGGTGACAGACATAACTGGAGCAGAGGAAAACTCTCATATGAAGGGAGATTAATAAGGTTGGAGCTCTTTCCCTTAGAGATGAGACAAATAAAAAGGAGACAAAATAAAAAGAAATCTGGAAGGACTCATCCATGTACGCCTTTAGAGGTCCACAGCCATGGAATTGAACTAAGCTGCTGCTCCTGCCAGCTGGCAATTGTGCCTGTGCCTTTTGGAGTATAAAGGCTAAAAATCATTCATACAGGGGAGGAGCAGCTGTAGTCCCTGTTTTCCACCCAAGAAAATAGGGGTAGTCACAGAAAGTCTACGATTATTCCAAGTCAAAGGAAAGGGAGATGCTTTTCATAATACATGAACACTGATGGAACCAGGCGATAAACAATGTTTGAAGACATGGTTTGTAACAAGACTTCTCTGGGTTGTGAGAGGTGCTGGTAAAGCTGGGTGCAGCTATGCAGCCTAGGGGGTCCTGGATGCTCTGTGGGTGGGAAAGGGGATACACAAAGACTGGCAGTGAGCATGCTTCCCAGGAACAGGCAAGGCTGAGGTGTCTGAGGCTTCAGCCACACCGGGGAGTTAGCTGCCTGAGTCCAGTCATTATCCTGCATCATCTGAGCCAAGAGAGTCAGCCCAGCTTGTGAACATAGCCCGTGGTCAGCGTGGACAGCAGTATTCACGGCGGGATGAAACTGGGTCAGAGCGAACATGGTTTCTCACGCGTTTGCAGGAGACAGGCAGCAGAAACAAGTAATCAGTTACCATGGTTCAGTTGGTGTTTGGTAGCTCAGGGGGTGATGGTGAGATATCACAAGATCAAGTCCTAAAAACATGCCACCTCGTGCCTCTGTATTTCATAGGCATCAACGATCGTAACAATCTCTGAGGACTCACCAAACAAGTTCCCTAAGCAGCTGATGATAGTGCTGTACTTCCTCAGTAAATTCAATTTCACGTCAGTGTACTTTATTTGATGACTCTTTCTTTTCTTGCTGCAGGGCTTCAGCAGCAGTGCGGATGGAGACTGCCACGTCCTCACTTTTTGCCACGTGGTTCACTCATAGCACACCTGAGTCTGTAACCCAGCAAGCCCCAGAAATGGTAAAAATGCATCTTTCGTGCCTGGGCTGGGTACTCTGGTGGGTTCCTTACTGCCCAGCAAACACCTACAGACACGGCTGTCATTTGGGAATGGGAAGGATCCAGGGAGTTGCTGGGACATCACAGGGACCAAGCTGCAGAGATGACAGTGGATCCCTGTTCCCAAGCCTGGTGAGAGATCTGAGTCTCTGGGGCTTTTCTTTCTAACTTCTCTTTCTTCCTTAGAGAGTCTTTGAATTCCAGTTTATTCTTCACTTAATGTGAAGGGATTTACACTGATCACTCTTGTTAATAGCTGCTAATGGGAATTTTATTCCTGAATCTCCTGTGTTTGGAAGTATCATTGAGTTTTCAGAAGAAACTCAGATTTGTAAGCGTTCATGGGAAGAAAAAGTTACCAGAGCAGCCTCTGCACTTCCTAGCCAATGTTACACAGCCTTCTCTGATTAGCTTTTAAAAACTATTTTTAGCTTAAATATGTAGCATGGAACCCTAGACACAAAGCTTGATGGTGCTTATCACTTCAAATACACTATCAACAACCTCCTCCCAAAAAGAACAGATTGTAGGCGTGTAAGGGACTTCCTTTTTTCCTCCTGCAGAGAGTCTTCACTTTTGATATCAAAAAGCTTGGCTGCAGTGAGTCTCCCAGCTGCTTCAGCCTGGCTCCAGAGGTGGCTGAAGCTGAAGGTGAGCTCCCTGCAAAAACTGGGGCACCCCCCAAGTTTAAAGTGAAGCAGCTGGAGCTGGATGGGATGCATTCCACAGATACTTTTCCTTTTTTTTTTTTTAATTCCTTTTGCTATATTATATTACTATATTTCTGTTCTGTTTTACTTCTCATTTTTTTCTGACCCACTTAATGTCTTTTCACTTGAAATGGTTTGTACAGTTGTTAGAGAGGATTTGGGGAGAGATAGCAACTGTAATGCTAAAAAAGCTGGGAGGCTTTATCTTGTAGCCCTCTGTGGCTGCCCCTCTTTGTGCTCCCAGAGGCCTTTGTACATAGTAACGTTACTTAGGGGAGTTTAACTAAGGAATTTAGGTTGTCATACAGATCTCAGTTTATGGGGGTGGTTGGGTGGATTTGGGATGCTTATGTGAAATTGAGTGTATATATATATGTGGGTAAAAATAACAGTAGAATAAAAGAATATGTAACCTAATTGCCCTTCCAACGCCCAGGCAAAAATAACAGGTTTGTGTGTCCTAAAGCACACGGGATGAGCTTTCTGATGACTATGTGTAGGAATGCTTACTTATGCCCCAAATATCACGTTGCCTTTTCCTTTTCTTTTTTTTTAAATGCATGTGAAAGTCATTTGCAAAGTCAACTGTAAAAATAATAGTGTTGTGCAACAACTGCAATATTTTTTCAGGTGAGCTTTGAAATTTAGTGTTCATATATATAGTTAAGAACATACAAGTTTCTCCATCCCAGCCTCTATCTCACATCTGTTGAGCTGATGTTTTGTATATTTGCTCTTTTCTAGAATAAAAGTCACTTTCTTTAAGACTAAGCAAAATTTTCTTAAGGGATCTTAAGTAGGAAAATGGTAGGAAATATGGCATAATCATCTTTGTTTCTTGTGAGATTTTCCCAATTTAAGAGTTTCCTAAGCCACTCTTCAGAATATGGATGCAAAAGGTAATTATAAAGATATCTGGCAAATTATTTTTATAATGCATTTAGAAAACTGCCCTCATATACCTCCACAGCCACTAGCAACACCTGCCCCGCTGTCCTTAGCTCTGCATCACTCAGGAACACGTTGATGGATGACAGCACGTTTTCCTCTGATGTAGAGACATTTCTGAACCTTACTACAGCTGCCTTTCACTTCAGCTAAGGGCAGGAAGGATTGAGAGCTGCAGGAGCAACTAAATTCACTAAAAAGGAAGCACCTAAAGTCAGAAGCGCAATAAATAAATGAGTACAGAAAAAATGATTCAGTTGCTGCCTTGCTCCTGTTCACCCTGTCTTTTGAAAGTGTAGTGAAACTCCACGCTGCACTTTCAGATGAAGAGCAGAGCGGTCTGTGACTTATGGGCTTTACTTTACACAAGGAGGGATTTCTCTCCTAATCCATCAGACAGGTGAACTGCATTGCATTTAGCCAGCAAAAGGTGGCTATTGGAGGAAACAGCCCATTAAATTACCATTACCTAGTCCTAGAGAGATATTCCTGAAGAAACGGATCGTAAAGGTGTGAAAGAGCAACCAAGTCTCTCATCAGCTCCTAGTTTTTTGAGTTTGGAAAACAGACAGCAGTGGTGCCTGTCTCTGGGTGAGTCATGCAGCTTAGAGCAAGGACTTTTAAAATCTTCTTATCCATTAGAGAGAGACACGTGTGTTACACCTGCCGTGTGTTACGTGCAGGTTGTGTATCAGGTGCTGTAGAGGACTTTTCCACAACCGAACCCTCAAAATGCCTCCTGACAGGCAGGGTCAGACCCAAGGGCAGAGGAGAGGCGGCCTCTGCCCTGGGATAGCCTGCAGCAAGTGCATCTCCCCTCAGCCGTCCCTTCCCCAGACCTGGAAGTAAAGTGGGGTTATCCACTTTCTACTCCTGTTTTTGTTTTTGAGGTGTTTCCAATGGCACCACAGGCTGGGTGAGGTGGCGGGGCTGGTGCCCAGCTCAGTGAAGGCTTCAGGTGGGGTGTGGTGGGACAGCAGAAGCCAGGCTGGCAGCACGGGGCTGCCTTCCCACCTCACAGATTTTGGGTCCTGGGATCACCCTGGCCCTCAGACCTGCTCAGCCTCACCCGGGTCCCCTCAGGGACCCCTTAGCTCATTACCCTAGCAGAAGATGACTAAAGCAGTTGCATTGCCTTCTTTTCTATCGGTAGGAAAAAAACCCCAAAAAACTTAATTTGGACTCTGGTTTGGGGACTGGTTTTACAATGAAGGGAACGGGCTTTACTATAAATCCAATCTTTACAAAGCAATGCAAATCACTACTCCATTTCGTGCAATACCTGTATATCACATCTCATTATCTTATTTGTGAGCGAAACTATCAGTCACAAGTGTAAGCTATAGATCAGAAAATATTGCACACATTTGTAAATGATGTAAATATCCAATTTGTTTGGGGTTTTTTTAAATTGCAAGATTCTTTGTGAATTGTGCTTTTTCCTAGTTTAAAATCTTGAAAATTTGTTCAGCTAATTTGGTATGTTCCTAAGATCCAGATCCAAAAGCACTCAGATGTCTCAACCAAAAATTCCTCTAACACTTAAGTTGACAATTGTGCATCTTTAAAAACACCTAGCATCTATGCAGCTTTTTTTACTAATCGATTCAAAAGTGATGGAACTTCACCACCCTTCTACAAGTTATACTACACATATAAGGCACTGCTCAGGTTTTTATCAAGCCTCCCAGCAAGGATAAAACACACTGCTTGACAGATACAGACCACTGAAAATCAGCCTAAAAATGAAATGAAAACAATCATAAAATCAACGTTTTTGACAACTGAAATTTTCAGTCTTAGCCAGGATCAGCTTTTGGATTGCAAATGGTCTCAAAACATATATCAATGTCACTAAGTGGAAAGGGTCACATAAAAACTGGATTTTTTTTATTTCCATCAAATTGCATGACAAAACTAGGAAAAGTTAGGTCTCAGGTATTATCTGCTCTATGTTATGGAAATAGATGTGTTTTAGCAGCAGTATTTCAGTCTTAGGGCTTTATAGAATTCTGTTAGTTTTCACACTGTGAGATCTATAGATTAATATGATTTTTTTTCTCATCGACACACTTTCTAAGGAGTTAATATTTTTTTTGTGTCTCTTAAACTGATTATTCTAAATTGAAGCTGTTAAGGAAAAATATTCCTTGTCTTATGAACACACACAAATCCTTACAGAAAGGTTCTTGGCTAAAGTGTGGTGTTTCTGGTCCAAGCTAGGAGGAAGAGGGAGGAGGAGAGAAAAGAGAAGCAGGGTGGAGCATTTCTCTTCTTGTTTTCACCATGGGGGAGTGTCCCGGGCCCCTCCTGGGATTCTGAAAGCTTTGACTCAAGTCAGGCTTCCCGGCTTTCAAACTTGGCAGGAGTGTGCCCAGATGCTGGATGGTAGCTGGGATAAGAATTAGCTGGGAAGGACTCACTGAGTTACTTCTAATGAAATAATTTTGTACTGTCATTTTAGATAATTACACATTGGCATAGGACCTCAGTCTGCTTTCCCCAAACCCCTGGTGAAAAAGCTTTACTTCAGCCTTTTCCAGGCTTTTAAATATGTTTGTGGAAAACTTCCCAAGGTCTTGCGTTTTCCTTTGGTTGCAAAATATGTAAGTTTGGACTCTTAGAAACTATCTGGGGAGGGAAAGTATTTCCTATTCAGGTCTCGTAACAAAACAGCATAAAAAGAAATTTTTCTTTTTTACTTAATTATAAAGGTTGCTAAGAGATAGGTACTTCATTCCTTAAAATTGCTTTTTCATGGAACAGTACAAATGTTAGCAGACAAAGCCAGCTGGTCTTGCTGTATTGTAAGGTGCTGCAGAGAACGAGCCAATAAATAGATTGAAAAGAAAAAAATGCTGGGAAATGCTTGCTATGAAATTAATTAGGTATTTAAATAGGAGGAGCTGATTTCTGTAAAAGCAAGAGGATTTCTGTAAAACCAAGAGTGCTTTTTAAAATTTCATAGCGGTTCAGAGATTCAGTCCTCCAGTGGAGAAGTCCTAGAGGGCAGCTCTAATGTGTTGGTAAGCAAAAAACATGGACCAGTGAGTAAGAAGGCAGTATCTGCTTTACAAATACATAGAGACAGCTTCACCTCTGTAATGTATTCATCATGAAGCAGTAAAAGCACTTTGGCCCCATGTCTTGAGGAACATTAAAGTGTTGCTGTTACTGCAGTGCATTGCCTGTCCTGCTTAGTGTTACTGCACACTCAGTATCTCTTTTGGGCTTGTAATTATGGTAAATTGCAGGGTATTTGTTTGTATTTAAATAATCATGGACCTAATTTGCAGAGAGTGTCAATATGTCTGGCTGAAATGGAATCAATGGAACCAAACTCCTTTATGCTAGCTAAGGAGCTGATCCTCTGTGCTTAAAAATAGCCTAATGAGGGGAAGACCGATCTACCTACTGAGAGGTTTCGTGACCTACTTCTGCAGCTCTCCTGCTCTTTTGGGAAAGCTCTGCTGGGCTTCTGGTTCTTCATCTCCTTGGTCTCCCCCAAATCACTCACAAAAGCAAATTCCACCAGAGAGAGAGAGAGACAGCTGCTTCTGCATATATTAATAATACACAGCGCTATAAATGATTAATAAAAGATACCACTGACTTTGAATTATGGTGTAGTAATTCACGCTTAGCTGTTTAGATGGCTCTCAGCCTTCATCCTGGTGGTGCACGAGGCACCCGGGGTGAATGATTATCCTGTCACGCAGACTTGGTTCTAGTTGCTTAAATTGAGCACTGCACATATCGGACAGGCTCATGCAGCTGATTACAGCCCACCAGAGAGACCTTGCTCACCACATGGATGGTCAAAATCAGAGTGATTAATTTTTAACATTGCTTAAAGATGCATCTGTGGGAATGGTGTCAGCCATAGACTGTGAGGGCTTCATCCTTTGACATGCTGGAACCTAGAGCTGGTCCAAAGAAGTGTCTAAACTTGTGATCATATTTAATTTAATCACATGTGCAGATATTCTGGTGACTCCTATGGAGTGCCTAGTACAGAGCAAAGTCCTGTTGCTCCTCTGGTGATGGAAATGTTCATGTTATCATTCTCCAGCTGTTCACTCCATGGGAAGTCACTGCACTCTCTGCTGCGCCTCTCCAAGTTCTCCATGATGATTACATTTGTGTGAGTTCTATCCCTAAAAAGGGAATATTAATTTTTAAAAAGCTTTGCAAAAATGAGATTGTATTTAAAACAAACAAACAAACAAACCCCAAATTGAGTAGCTGGGAGCTGAGTAAAAG
Source organism: Mohoua ochrocephala (assembly GCA_013398855.1). Taxonomy (NCBI): domain Eukaryota; kingdom Metazoa; phylum Chordata; class Aves; order Passeriformes; family Acanthizidae; genus Mohoua; species Mohoua ochrocephala. The sequence continues at coordinate 292,000 of VZTA01028188.1, read as the reverse complement.
AAATTGTCCAGGGGAGATAGAGAACAGGAGCAGAAATACAACCCGGTCTGGTTACCTGCAGACCACTCAGCCAGTTCTCGTTTACCTCCAGGTGATTCACCACATCCCAATCTCAATCAAAATGGATCAGAAAGATCACACCTGAAAAGTGCCAGTTTTTCTCTGATAGTTACAAAGGGATCCTGAGGTGGCTTGCTCAAGTATGGATGTCTACGCTCCAGAGCCCTAAAACTTGGGGAGGTGAGGCTTACCTTTTAAATTCCTGTATTCCCCATTCTCTGTAGCATTGTTAGGCTGCCACTTCACAGAACAGTGAAAGGCCGCAGTCATCACTAACAACTTGTTCATCAAATAATATTCAGCGTTAAAATGCTGCAGCAGAAAAGTGACTCTGCTGATGTGGAGCTTGGAGGGGTGTAAAATCCCCACAGAAACTTTGTCTCTGACTATGGCCTGCAAAGCGGAGGTGGAAAATCTGGTTGAGTTGTCCCAGATAGAAGGATAAACACCAAAGTATTTAGATCCACAAGTGAGGCCTCCCTCTTCAGGGGAAAAAATAGGGCCTCAGAAGGAGTTTGGTGCCTTTGTGCTGGTTTCTGCATGAAACAAACCTTTCAGGGGAAACAATGCTAATAGAGTCATCGCTTTGGCACATGAGCCCTTCTAGAGAGAAAGCCTGTTAATCCCCTCTATAGTCTCTCTATTTATACCCTTAGGCTGCACATAAACTGGCCAAGTACAGGAACAAAAGCTGACTAGAAAAATCACTCCTGTGATTGTTGTTCTCATGAGCTATTATCCCCTTTATTAAGGAGCAGGCTCAGAACAACCTCTCTTAAGGACAATGTTCTGTGAAGAAATGTGATTATCATGCTGATTTAGGTGAAACTTGGCCCTGTGGCTTGCCTCTCCCTCTGCCCTCCCTGCCCATTTTCTTTACTGTGCTTTTAAGTGGTGGTGCCATCAGCCAAACTGGAGGAGTGCCCGGACCCCAGCCCTGCCCTTTGCTTCTTCGGGAGATCAGTGTCAACCTACAAGTTAAGTTTGTCTTCCCAGACACTGCTTTAAGACATATGGTTATATAAGTTTTATGATAAAAAGACAAAAAATCTTGGACTACGCATTTGTGTGTCATCTTAGAGGTGGGATCTTCTAGAGAAGGGCAAGGTGTGGGACTGGTCACCAGAATGCTGGTGTCCTTTCTGGTGTTTCTTTACTTATGATCATTTAGAAATTAATGCATGTGATATTTCATTTGTTTCTTTAGTATATCTGAAGCTCGTTAATAATTGGGATTGTCTTCTATGCAGTTTTTATTTGAGAATAAAAATCCTCACCAATGTCCTGCTTCACCGTGACTGAATGGAGCTGTACCTTCTTGGCCTGGAAGGCAATATAGCCCAGGTCCTTTTGTGTCAGTCGAGTTAAAAGAGGAAAAAGATGTCTCTTCTGATCTTTCTGCAAAGTACATTTCCAGAGGCTTTGGGAGAAGCTCGTCCTTCATTGAAATGCACTTGACTGAGAAGATACTTTGAAAATGTAGAGTGCAAACAACTCCTCCAGTGGTTTTGTTGAAGAAAAAGGAGCAGGAGGGATTCATCATACTTGGCTATACCAAGCATGGAATGTCTTCTTTAGAAAACATCAAGAATAGTTGTGTTGCACCTTATGTTCCTGCAATTAAAATAGTTAAAAAGATCAAGTTAGACTTACCTGTAAAAATTTTACAAATTCCGACTAAATGTAACATTTCCATTCATGTGTTACCAGTGTGATTGAGGATAATTCATTAGATAACATGGACTTAAGGGGCCTATGAACAGAATAATGGAGATTCTTGAAGTGAAGTAGTAAATATCTTTTTCAGACTATGTGTTTACAGTTTTCTAACCCTTCCAGTGCTGGGCAATCAAAAATTTTATCCACAGTATACCCTGACTTTTCAAGTCACAATCCCATGTAAGGCCAGACAACAGGAAGAAATTCAATCAATGCAAAGAGCCACACATTAATTTGTGGGATTTTTTTTTTACTCTAGGAGCTATTTGTGAAATGAAATTAAGTTACTCTAATAATGGTTTAATTACAGGTAGGCCAGATGAGACTGTTGGTATTTAAAGACAGGGAATGTTTATATTTAAAGAGATGAAACTCCCATCACACTGGAAAGGTAAAGCAAAAAAAGGATGATAAGATAGAGTGGTGTTTAGGCTTATGTCTGGGGCTGACTGGAGCCAGATGTTGGACTTACATATGGTTGTTGCTGGATTCTTGTGAGCTTTCTGCTGCTGACAGAGCACACCAGAGTGAGGCAGAGAAGAGCTGCCCTGATGCCATTGTGACCATAAGCTATGAAGTACAAGTATAGTCAGTCTTCCTTCTTTGGAAGACCAAGTGAAAACCAGAAGCAGCAAGAGAAAGCAAAGGCTTGGGAATTTTTGCACATACGTGACTCATTATGAGACATCTGAGTGGGCAAATTGGGTGTTTCTAATTTTTGCAAAAGCCAGCCAAATAAGAGGATGTTTATTAGGTCACATGCACAAATCAGGCAATTCTGAAGCGGGAGTGGGGAAAACCTTTCCGCTTCAGAACTGAGGTTTGGGCACACTTATATCTTACTCCTGGGTGAAGAAGAGGGAATTTGGAGACCCTCTTGGCTACCATGCTGAATATAATTTCTTTGGGCTTGGCTGTCTGAACCCACAGATCATCTCTTGCCCATTTAATCAGGAATAATCTAGGAAGGTGTTGCACAAAGCCTCTAACACCCATACAGGACCTACAGTAGCAAATATGAGAGAAGAACCACTGGGAATGTCCTGACTCATTATTGTAAGAATTTCTTTCTCTATTAATATATCTATTTAAATATTTCATAAGTTTCTATTTTCCTGAGAATTCAGCTTTAATTGAAGAGGGATATCTGAAAAATGGAAGTCGTATTCCCGAGCCAGATGTTTGCCAGCATTAATAGTGGCTTTTTGAGAAGCCAGTCATGAGAAAAAGCCTTGCTCTGTCACAGGTCCTTCAGCATGCTCCTGGCCAAGTGCCTTGGTGGATGTTCAGCTTCTTCAGGGGGCTCGAATTTGGTCCCCTTTCACTTTTCCTCTGGCCTTGCTGATGCATTTTGAAGATGCATATTCACAAGTTAAGACATCGCATATTACCCACTCCTGCTCTAGCAAAAATGGGGTTTAATATTAATCTTTTTTTACTCAACAGTGTAAGTTGTATTTAATCTCAGATCTGTTAAATTTAATACTGATAAATTGAGCACTTTCTTAATGTATGTTCACATTCTGTCTTAGTCTATTATATATGTGCTGTACAGATGTGATGCATCGGCTTTATAAACACAAAAATAAAGACAAGAATAAAAAAAGCATTTGCAAACCAAGTTGCTATTCTGTGAAGTAATGGAACTTTGAGAGCTGCAGTTCATTCCATGGGCTCAGTTGATCTAATACATCATAAACCCTGACAGGGCAGGTTTGATCCCCCAGCTTCTGACTGTGTATTCCTTCAACTCTTGCTCTGGTTCTGGTGGTGTTTGGATCTGTAATGAGCCAGGTTGACTCACCTATCCAGAATAAAATTGAATAGATAAAAATGGGGCAATTTTGTCTCGGGTTAATGAGTTGGATCATCTTCACAAAGGGCCTGAGGAATGCTGTGCATAGTGAAGGCTGATGGAGACGGAGAATGATGATTCTGGGTAGTAGAGATCTGTTAGACCCACTCAGCTGCCTCTTCCACCTCCCTAGCCAGGACACCTGGACATGGGTCTACAAGACTTTAAAGCACTCCAAGTGGGTCTTGCTGTCCTACCCTGCTGTGCCAGGAAAGCTTGGGGACACAGGATGTGATTGAGCTCTGACAGAGGTGGCTTAGATTACTTGAAGCTGTAGGCTTCAGTGCTACAACAACCTGTTTTCTGCATCTTTGTTTCCCCTTTGCTTGGGTGAATTTGAGAGGCCCAGTTACATTTTCTGTCTGACTGATTTTTCATCTGTACAAAGCCATATGTATACAATGGACCTAACTCTGATATCTGGGTTGGAAAACTGTCTTTGTACCCACAGGATACTGAGAGGAAGCTACAGGAAGGTGAATCTATCTAAAAAACAAAGATACATATATAATTTTAATAAGATCATACACAGATATGACAACCAAAACCCAAATCACCAGCTCATGTTTGCTCATCAAAAATACCTGCATCTTGTAACATCTGCAGATTGTAAGAAATGGATGGACCTGTATTTCCAGGCTGATCCATATGTCAAATACAGCATCAAGGAAAAGTTCCAGCACTGTTCCCATATGTACCTTAGATCATATTTAACTGCTACTTTGCTACTTTGGGCATACTTCTTGTAGTAAGGTCTCTGTACTTGACCGAGTTTGTGGTGCCAGTGATACCTTGGTGGACTGTGCTCACCTTCTGTGTGCCTGGGATTGCTAAAGGCCATTGGAGAACTAGAGCAGACATTGTCCTTGATTTAGTAGTAAAACCTGTTTTCATTACTTGGTCTCAAGTCCTGAGGACAGGCCAAATCCTCCAGCACTGGAGCTTTCAATAAGACATTGTTTGTTCTGCTGCACTGTCAATAAGACGTCATTACTTTAGCTGCAAGATAAGAAAGGATTTGTTAATGGCTCCTCTTGGGGGATGGTGACATTTTTCCCTCCCTATAGATCACTGGGGAAAAAATACGGGAGCAGGCTGACAAGGAAAGAAAATCAGTTTGCCTCTTCTTAAATTTTTTTTAAATTTATGCTTCTCAGTAAAAGCTTTAAGTTAAGAAAAGCACAAATGTAGCCTTTTTCTTTTATTTGTAGTCATGTGCAAAACCAGTGATATAATGTTCAATGTTCATTTGCATATAACTTTTTAAGAGATAAAAAGAAATACTTTAGCGTCTTTTAAAAGGAAAGCTGCTGTGAGCAGTAACAGGTCTATAACCTATCATTAATCTGGAGGTACAGTACTCCTGGAGAGGCAGATCAGTTTTTGCCTTTCCCAGGTCTAAGTAAGTAGTTACTAATTAACAGCAAATACGGCAAGAAGTGTTCAGTCCTTGCTTTGGCATAGCTGTCAGTGCAGCAACCCGGGGGCTGTGTGGCTGGGGACGGGGCTGCTGCTGCCCTTACCCTGAGACCTCTGCCTCTAGCCAAAACCTCCTGCAAACACCCTGTCTGGTGTCACCTCTGTCCCAGGCTGCACGGCTGGCTCCTGCAGGTTGCTGTCATGAAACGCCCTCATTGTCTTGGGGCTTTCAGAGTCCAGGTGACATTTTGGCAATCTCTGAAAGAGCAATGCCGTATTCTTTGCAAAACTGCATTTAGGACAATGATTAAGGGCCCAGTCCTGTGAGTTTTTAGCCATCTATATAATCTTCAATATAGTTAAAGACATGAGCACACAGACGGCATGTCTGAACTTGGACAATTCACTTGGCTTCAGGTGAAGCCTGAGCAAAGCACAATAGCTACACCTGAATAGGGACATTCAGAGGGCACACAGCAGGTGCCAAGACCAGACCTGCTTGTTTGCAGTCGTGCAGGGGATTCTTAAAGGCACAACCCTGCCCATTCATCTGTGTAACCAGCTTAGGCTGGCAGGAAAGTCCCTCTTTTTTTAACTCACTAAAATAACTATGGGATGAGGAGTCCATTTTGTTGTGTTGGTAGATTTCTTGGGCCGGAGGCTTCCCCGAAGCTGGGCTGCTTCTCCCACTGTCTCATCTCTGCTTCCCACCCTGCATGACCCTCTGTCAGGCTGCCCGTGTGGCCACAGGCTGTCCGTGTGGCCACAGCCATGCATGCCAGCACAGCCACTCGTGCCAGCACGGCCACCCGTGCCAGCACATCCATCCGTGCGGCCACACTCCCCTGCCCAGTGGACAGCTGCACAAACACGGGGGTTGGCAAGAGGCAGCCCCAGGGTGGCAGGGAGAAGGCAGAGCCTCTGCCTCCTTATGCTGGCACGGCTGCCAAAATATTTTCACAGGACAAGTAATCTTAACCCTTGGCAGCCAGGGTACTCTGAGCTCCATAAAATGCGAGAACACAACAAACCCCAAGCACCCTCGATCCGCATTGGAGGGGATGGATGTCCAGGGCTGAATGCCAGGCTGGGGGTGTCGGTCACAGTTTCCACTGGCTTGCCTGGCTCCAGCAAGCGAAGATCCTGCAGTGCTCTTCCAGAGAGGCTTACGAGTTCCTGCTCTCTCTGAGCAGCCCGACCGGTTTCGAACATGACTGCATGAATGAGCACAGTGTGGCTGTAACAGGACACCGAGCGGGATCCCAGAGAATGGGGAGGTAAGGCGATAGCTGCAGGCGGCTGTGGCTCCCAGCACAGCTTATTTAGGCTCTCGTGATGCCCACACAAGTGGGGTGGGTACCATAATTTCTCAAAAAGCTGAGAAATTATGTGAGGCGCTTACATGGATACTACACAAATACCTGACATCCCCCACCCCGATATTGCGTTAATGCTGTCACAGTTGGCTGTAACTTCTCTTGAGTTGCACAATTAAAGATATGAGTTTCTCCCCCCGCCTTGTGCTCCCCCCAACTCTCTCTTCATATGCTAGAGGTGGCTTTTTCCTGGCCTGTGCTTGTTGCACTGTAGAATGCTGTGGGATTTTCTCCTTGGTCTGTGTTGTGTACTTTTTATTCATTTACTTTCTCTTCAGCATTCAGGATATTACCATAGCCTAGGTATTTGTAGGGAATAGCATATCTTGAAACAATTGATACAATTGCTGGCTGATTAACTGTAACTTTAATCTCAGCAATTAGCATTGCTTTTATAGGATGTAACAGAGAGTGCAGCAGAAATTGTAGAAAGCAATTGTAAAAGACTATTTTTTGGAGGCACTTCTGGCTTGTAAATAAACCCCACTTTCTTCAAGTGTCCTGAAAAGAATTTTTTACTATTATCAGGCTATTTAAACACATTATTTTCTTATGAGGAAAATAGTGCTCCAAGCTGTGTTGAGGTTATTTATGACTAACCATGTCCATATCTTTTCAGTGTTTTGCATACCTGCTACTGGTCCATGCTTGAGGTCCACAAAAATGCAAATAAAAATAAAACTTGCAGCCACCATCACTTGCTCCCCTTTATCGGAAAAGCAGCCTTATGTAATAGACTGGAAATGACAGGTAGGCATACCAGAGAAAAATCTAGACTTGGTGTGAGTTGCTCATACCTTTGCTGACATCTCTGGTGATGTGCAGGCTGAGCACACTAACAGGGTTGGGTGTTCCAGGTGAGGCAGAGCACAGTGTGCTCTCATCTAGTATATACTGACTATCAAAAATAAGTGCACTTCATCTGCTCTGTGACAGAAAGAATTACATTCTAGCATCACCAGAAGCAAAATGCTATGCTTTGGCTATTTGTGTATTAAGTAGAAAAATAACTAAAGCAATAACTAAAGCCTGTTGTTTGAACAGTTTTAAATGTATCAGTCAATTTAAAGCTGCACAATCCTCATATGGATTTGGGCTGCGATGATACTATATCTTTTTGCTTGTAGGACAATAATCCTTATTATGCTTTATTCTAAAATTTCTTTTGTTCTTGCTCTGACAAAGCCAAATCAAAGCCAGAGTGGCAGGGCAATGTGGGTACTGGCATCTGTGAGACACATAGCCCTTAGCCAGCAGAAAACAGGTCGGAAGTGGTAGTACTTCTGCTCTACAACTATCATAAAACTGCTGAAAGCAGATCCTGGGAATCCCTACGTGAAATAAAACCAACACACCACAGTGCAAAGAAGGTCTCTATTTAAAATTACCCTCTAACCTTTCTGTTCTCTAAGCCTTAGAAAAGGATTTCCTCGAAGCAGAGAGCAAGAGCCAGAGCAGAAGCAGAAGAGAACTGATGGCCGGATGGCAGGGAGAGACAGGGTGGACTGCCTGGAGGTGGGAGTATCCCAGACTTGATCCAGATGAAGAAATAAATGATCACTCTGAAACATAACACAGGGTTTATCACGACAGGAGTGAAAGGTTATAAAGACCTAAGCAGTTTATTTGTATGAGAACATAATGGTTCTTGTCATCGACTTGGTGTTGTAAGGAATGGCTTCCATCTAGGGGATGCCAAAAAACACAGGAGAGAGATTTCAGCACTAGTAACTTATTTAATGGAATAAGATTGAAAAAGAGGATGAATATGGAAACTAGACAGGGATGACACCATAATAATTTAAATGTAGCATTTGGCAGCAGCACTATCATTCAAGGAAAAACAAACAACACTAATCAACATCAGATGTGTTGTTATTTTAAAATAGACTTTATTTAATGAAAATAAATATAAAGAAATCTTAATATTCAGAAACTAATAGCAAACATTCTTAGAAAAAAATACAAAAAATACACTCTTACATTCTGAATTTTATTGACATACACAGAGTCTAAAACAGTGGTGATAGTCTGTAATTTTTGGTGCTTGTTAAGGCAATGGAATGGTCACTGGTCCAAATTCACCCTGACTTCAACAGATCTGTACAAAATAGGAGTCTGGCCTACATATCAAGTGTTAAAAAAAAAGGTAAAATGGATTCAGAGTTTAAAACAAATGCTAATCTTCCCTTCAAGCAGACTTTAATTAAAGTGACCTAGCCGAAAAAAAAAAAAAAAATCACTAATACTCATGTGTTGGCAACTGCCCCCCAGCACTTTGTTCTTATGCCTCCGCAGAGCTTCCTGCGTGCAAGCAGAGCACATTTCAGCAGTTGGAGGTAGAGGCTGCAGAAATTGCACAGCTTAAATCAAACTATTAAAATGCAATTATTAGGCACTGTGCTGGTTTCCCTCTTCTTTCTCTGATTCAGAACTCTGCTGCGAATAACACTGTGCACATGGCAAACTGAACTGGGTTCCTGATAGAATGTCTTCTGAAATGAAATGTTGCAGCTACATTAGCAAGGAGCATTTCAGAAGCAAATCACCACAGCAAAAAGTTAATGTTGGCTGGGTGATGCCCACTCAGAGCTCACCCCTCTCTTCAGCCTAGCTCTGATTTCAGCTCTGTGGACTAAGTGCCTGCCAGTGACCATTAAGGGTGTATCTAAAAGCTGCCTTCTGGGTCAGTTTGAACCAAAAGGAACTCAGTTCATGTGCACCCAGACTAGTCTGTGATGGGAAGCACTGCCCCGACAATGGAGACAAGTGGAAGACCAGTTTCAAAAGCACATTCGTCATCTGAACGGAAAAGGTCACATAGAAACACTCAGGGCTGATTAGGATTTTATTATGGGAGGAGCCCAAGCCATAGACACACAGGCTGTGCTGATGTAGCATGTTTCTTAATTGTTATTTTAAAGGCAGCAATATAAACTCTTTATGACACTGAGGGCTAACTCCCCCTTTAGGAAACGGTGTCAACTGATGTAGGAAGAAACAACTTGGAGAGTCTCCAGGTATCAAAGAAGGAGCAGAAGACCAGGCACTCTTGAAAATCAGCCTTAAGCTTTGCCACTGCTCATAGTGTGACAATTCCTTTGTTTGCTAGTCTCTTTTACTCTCAAAGAGCCTCCTTAAGACCAAATAATTACCTGAAATGGTCCATTTTGTGCTGCATTTTTCCCCCTTTATCACAGGATGCCTCCTTACCTGCCCCAGCCCTCTAACACCACACCTGGAAAGGTATTTGAGGCACACTGGTGCTGTGATCACTGATGAGGGAATAAAAATGGCATCTCTCATCTGAACACAACTGCAAATGAGAAAGGTCCAGCTGAAAGCTAAAATCAACACTCCAAGTATGAAAGGAGCTGACTGTCCTTTCTAACCCAACTCATTTTGCACAGGGAAATCCTGAGTACTTCACTAAAATTGTTCCTTGAAACAGTTTTTTGGACAAAACTTAGTTTTAACTGAAAGTTTGGTATATTATGCAGTGGCAGGACCAGAGGCAGTGGGCACAAACTGAAGCACTTTTTCACTGTGAGGGTGACTGAGCACTGGCACAGGTGGCTCAGAGAGGTTGTGGAGTCTCCATCCCTGGAAATACGCAAAAGAAGAGAAGACCAGCCTGGCTGAACAGAGAGCTTTGGCTGGAACTCGGGTTAAAAAGGAGAGTTGATGACCTTTGGAAGAAGGGCCAGGCAGCTCAGGAAGACTAATGCTGCGAGGTTATGCGGGGAGAAAATTAGAAGGCCCAAAGCCCAGCTAGAGATTAACCTGGCTACTGCTGTAAAAGACAATAATAATGTTTCTATAAACATATTAGCGACAAAAGGAGGGCTAAGGAGACTCTCGATCCTTTACTGGATGTGGTGGGAAACAGAAAGACAAAAGATGAGGAAAAGGCTGAGGTACTCAATGCCTGTTTTGCCTCAGTCTTTAGCAGTAAGACCAGTTGTTCTCTGAGTACCCAGCCCCCTGAGCTGGGAGACGGGGCAGGGAGCACAAGGAAGCCCTCATAATCCCAGGGGAAATGGTCAGTGACCTGCTACATCACTTAGACAGACACCAGTCTCTGGGGCCAAACAGGTGCTGATCTGCTCACGGCTTGGGCAGACCAACTGTTTGCTGGATAAAAATCTGGCTGGCTGGCTGGGCCCCGAGAGGGGTATTTAAAAGACTTGTAGATGTGGCGCTCAGGGACGTGGTTTAGTTGTGGACTTGGCAGTGTTGGGTTAATGGTTGGACTTGATGATCTTAAAGGTCTTTTCCAACCCGAATCATTTTACGGTTCTGTAGGGTTTGCTTCAAAAGACAGGCTTGAGTTACACAGCACTCAGTATTTGGAAGTTGTGCTGCAAAATTCATAGGTTTAATTCCTTCTGATTATTGACTGGATAAAATTCATCTTCTAAATGCTATTTAGTTTCTGTAAATGGACTTCATATGTAAAAAGCTATAAAAATAATCTGCCTAAAAATTCTGCATATCTATTGCATTTAAGAAGAGTACAAAATTACAAACATAAAGTAATCACCTGGTTTATAGAGTACAGGCATACTTTTGCTTTTTCAAAAACATTTTTGTTTTCATGATTTATAAAAACTGGTCCATTAAAACTGTTAGAAGAGAAAGCAAGTTAATAATCTGGAATATCACTGCTTCAGGCACAAAGTAGCCCCCCACATACATGCCTAATCTGTAATTCCCTAATTCTCAGTTTGCAGGTGGAGCCAAAAAAAGCAAGCAGATCTGCAGCCTGATTTGAAGATGACTGATGGCTGTAGCACATGCCTCCACACCTCTGACATCCTTCCTTGTTATTTAAAGCTTCGTATCATGGTTAAGAGCTATTATATGGTTTATTCCAATCTCCGGTTTCAATAGCTCCATGGTCTTGTCAGAATACACTTTATCACGCAAGGTTGTAGCAACGTGTTCAGCTGCACATTCGTCCCATGTCTAAACTTCAGGGAAGAGCACGTTCTGGTGTGAGAGAAATGCAAAAGACAGCCCTCCACAAATACTGATTTAGTATGTGAAAAGACTTTTAACACTTATTGCTTTTACAGGTAGGAGACCCTCAAGGCTATGAGCATTTAGCTCAGAATGGGCAAGTGAACTAATGAAAGTACATTGACCGGGGAACGATAAAATGCCTGAGTTTTCTACTCACTTGGAGTGCTGTAAGGTCAGTTTGTATGCATTGATTTCAAAGGCAATTCTCCTGTTTACACAGAGATTGATGAACAGGATGGGCTTACAGTGCTGTTGCTTCTTGTGATCCAAGTCCATGATTAATTGAAATATCTTGTTATCCATTTAAGTCTCAGTATGCATCGCTAATTCAGAGCAGCAAACAACCGCGCTTAGTGTGTCAATTCCGATGGCTTAACAATGGGATTTTGAGTTGTATTTTCTTTCTTTTTCCTTCATGCTTTGGCTTTTCCCCTTCATTTTGTAGCAAGGGTTTGCATTAGCAAGCAATCAAAACTCCTTCATTAGATGCGACGATATTCTTATAGCAAATCATTCTTGTTCTTAAGGTTTTATTCAAGTCAAACTAGTTATCTAATAGCTGATGTCTAAAAAAAGTAGAAAGCAGCCCAGGTGTTTGGGAATTAATCTGCATCTTCTTAAGTGGATAAATAGTTTTCACCTTCATCTTTTTTTTTTTTTTAAATATGTCCTAAAAAGCTGTTAAAAAAAATGACAACTCTTATCTGAGTTGCAGTGGTTGCATTTGTCCAAGGGAAACTGGTAAATGAGTATGTAAGAGTTGCCAGAAACAATGTTTAGTAAATCCAAAGTGCTTGATAGCTATTGGTAATATCCAGACAGGTATTAGTTGGCTAAGTACTGTTATTCCATATGAAAAAGCACTTATTCATCTTTAGGTCGGAAAGCGCTGTCTGCTCCTTTGATAATTTTGTCGGCTATCTTACCCATGGTTTTTTTCACACCTTTGAGATCATTCTCATGTAAGAGTTTCTGTGTGAGATACTTCTCTCGTTTGACCTTGCTCTTGGTCTTTTGTGATACATCCGGAATTACATATGAAATAATAAACTTCACAAAGTATATGACATGCTGGGAAAGGTGAAAATGAAAAAATGTCAGTCAGGCTGAAAAGGACATTATTATGATTATAAATGAAATGTCACTTTTTGTCTTAAGACTCTGAGCTGATTTAGTACCAGTCTCTAACACGGTAGAAAAGGATTTTTAAAAGACGTGACTAATAAGATAGAATAATTATCTGATAAACAAGAATTTCTGATTTTTCAATCCTGATTTGAGCAAGGACTTCTCTGCCTGCTTTGGGGAAACCCTGGTACACAGAGCTTCCCTCCTGCATGGAAGCACTCATTACAGTTTCCGATAAGATTTTTTAGGTTTGTTCAAGGGACTCTGGGGCAATTACTTTTCTCTGCTACAGGAACTCTGCTCTAACCAGTTGCATGTTTCTGATGACGTCAGTAGTCCCTGGATCAGGCCTTAAGTACATTTTATAATTAAATAATACCCAATATTTCTATCTCTTCATCTTGGACTGACTCTCATCTTTCATAAGCCCGGGTTGTAGCTGCAGAGGAAGGAGCAATTGCTTTTTGATGATCATCTAGAGACTCACCTCTTACAGTGACTGTCTTTATAGACTTCACTCTGTACATGTATTGTACATGTATTACGTACATGTATCATGTATATGCATTCAGGATGCTGTGCACAAACTTCTTCTAAGTACATGTATTCTATTTCTGCTGCTAAAAATAATTCTACAGTTCTTGAGAAAAGAAGCTGCAGATCCATGGGGCAATCCTCAGCTGCAGATCCATGGGGCAATCCTCACCTGATGCCATGATTTCAGGGAATTCTTTTTCTAATGTTGCTACTCTTAATTTACATCTCCCAAGTTCTTGCTCATGCTAGCACACCTCACCAGCTCTGATAGCTATGCCTGGACCGAAAGTCTCTGAAGGATTTTCTGCATGGAGGGAAGAGACTAAATAAGCAATGCTCAAAGCCCCGTACACTGACCTCCATGACAATGATGAAAGCCAGCTTGGCCGCAATGACGTGCCAGTAGTATATGTTGTGCTCATATTGGTGCTGGTGACCAGGAGGGTAGCGGAGATCCCGGTACCTGAAAGCAAAGCAGGAAAGTCAGGAGCGGGTCTCTGGCATCTCTGCAGTACGGCACTGTGGCCAGAGGATGGAGCACGACATGGCCCTGCTTAATGTGTCCAGGAACACTTAGCGCCGGGAACTACTGTGAAGGGTAAAATCACATCTGCAAAATAAGCCGTATTTGGCTGAAATGTCCTATGTTTGCCACTTCATTAAGAATTACTTATAAAAACTCGAAGGTGGTTTTTTTTGAAAACTATCAGCTAGGAGAAAACTAAATTAAAATAAGAATTTTCTGAGAAGCAGAAACTTACGGGTGAATACTTCCACTCCATTCTGCCATTCAAAATAAGCTGGCTTTTCCTGTGTTTTAATGTTTCTTACTGCATATTGTTAACTCACCTTCATCACTTAGATATAAGTCATAGATATAAAACCCATTATTTTTGTAATTGGAAAATGACAAATGCTCATTTAACACTTGCCTGCATGTTGTTTGGTTCCCGAACCAGGGGGAAAATGGCTTGCTTGCATTCCTGAAGTCTGATATATTGAAGACAGAAAGTGTGCTGTTTATATACCCCTTCATAGTGTGACTGCTGTGACTCCCGTAAGGAGGGACCGAAAAGGACCAGTAATAAACCAGACGAGGAATCATGTCAGACGTAAAAGCAATGATCATAGCCTGCGTTTCAGAAAGAGAAGACAAAAAAGCAGAGCAGCATTAAAGAAATAAGCTTTAACGTGCATTCCTTTGCCATATACTTATCATCTCAAAAGTTAGCGTGTGAGCTAAAAATAGAAAATAACGTGCTTTTCCCGTCAGTGGTTGTTCATTCTGTAAATGAGCATGTAGTCTCTCATGGGCACAAAACAATCCCTTTCTGGCATGTGCACTCTGTACAGTTTCTAAATTATGTTAGCTCTGCTGAATGCCTTAAAACAGTTATACTATAAACCACTTTTTTCATGTGCATGCAGAGGAGATCAGCAAATGTGCTTCTTATGAGTACTTACGAGATGCTTGAAGAAATTCTGCCTGATGAAACTAATGGAAACAACGGAAGAGTTCTTCAGTAATAGAAAATTAAATTTCACCAGGTTCCCTGATGTTTGAGTAAATGAATTAAATAAATTAGACATATAACTGATCCACCTCTGATCCTAGAAACATCCTGCCCTTTCTGAGGTGCTAGCCAGCCCAAATTCATCTTGGTACTTGTTGCCTCCTACTATAGCGTAGTACATGTGGAAACTACTCTTGATGCCAAGGTAATTTTTTTTAGTAGCAGCTGCATAGTGCTGTTTTACATGACGTGACCATTTGTTTTTATCTTGCTCCCAAGAGAGTCCCTGTCCTACTCAGTCTGCTAGTCACAAACTGGGTAGGAAATTTGATCTGTGGGTTTATTGTGGGAAGTCTTTTCTAAACTCATGAACTTCCCAAAACATCCTATTCTGGAGGACAGGTTAACTATGTTTAATCCAATTTCCTCCTCTGCTACTGCAAGTTCAAAAGGTTCCCCTGTGAGGAAGACTTTCCACTGGCAAGACCTGCAGCTGAGTACTTAGCAAGAGGCCTCCCTGCCAGCTCATGACAACAGGCGTCTCTGGTGCCCAGCAACCGGGAAGGAGCGACCAGCTGCCCTCCAGGACTGAAAGAGAAGTGTTTTGTCCCATGCCAGGATAAAAATACCCACTTGACAACATGGATGGAAAGAACCAGGGCAGAGACGTGGAGGAGAAAGGTGTGAAGCAGGGATCTGATGGGATCGGGGGGAGGGAGATTTAGGCAGAGATGTATAAAAGAGGCAGAAAAAAACCACAGGAAAATCGTGGGACAGAGTTAGGGGCAAAGCCAAGCAGTAATGGGTAACAAAGGAGCATAAAAGCTGGTTAATATCCGTATTTTATTCCTCATCGTGACAGTCTGCAATTCACAAAGGCTTCCTTATTTTCATGACATGGGACAAAAATTTTCCATTTTCGTGCACCATTCCCAGCCGGACAGTCCCAACCTGAGGAGGTATTTGTAACAGTTGTAGAAAAAGGGAAGGGGAGAGAGGAGAAAGGGTGAAAAAAATGTGGATACCTCTTTTACAGTTCCTTGAACAACGCTTTGGTGGCAGTGCTAGCTAAAACAACCTCCTGCCTCTGCCTCCAGCAGTTGACTTGTGCTCTGCGCTGGCTCGGGCATTCCTGGCCCCATGCAGCAGATCAGATGACAATGCTGATCTGACTGGGAATCACCACTGGATCCTTTCCCTGGTCTGATTCATCGTGTGTTTATAAAGTGCTGGTGCTGGCACAATGCAAGAGACAGCACTGAGGGGAAAAGACAGCGAAGGGAAAGAGCAGGGAGTTGAAAAGGGGGCAAGACCCACCCTACCTCAAGTAGCACCACTGCCAAATGATGAACGCTATCCTAGTGTCTTACCTTTTGAGTTGGCTTACTTTGAAGCCCTGAGAAGCTAAACTGTAGTAAAGAAAAATGCAGAAACAATCCTTTTGAGACTGTGGTCCAAGATCCCTATTTAGTTCTCCAGAATATTGTTGCAAGTGAGTTCAGTTGAGAGAAAGTTTGGCTGATGAGAAATGAAAGGAAGGCATCCTAGGTCTAAAATGAACTCATTGAAAAATTTCAAGGATAAGGTGTTTTTCTTGTACTGCACTTTGGCTTAAATCAAATGTAGTTGGCATGCACTTATAAATACTGGTTTTAAGCACTACATGCCAGTGTGAAGTGAAGTGAAAATTATGTGTTGTTTATATTTACATGCTGAGTAGGTGTTTTTGACTGACAAGAAGTATACATTACTGTGTCTTGCAGTTGCAGGGAGACGACCTCACAGCTAAATTGCTCTGTTTTTAACTCTGAAGTAGAGTTAAAAGTAGAGTACAAGTAGAGTATTTGTAGTCTGAATTACAACCATAGAAAATTTTTGTTAAAAAATTTTTCTTTCTGTTCATTAGCTCATCCAGTCAGACCATAAATGAATTAATATCAACCTAACAGTAAGGCAAAAAAATTCCTTCTCCCTTTGGACCAAATGAGTTTGATGCTGCTTCTTTGTATCAGAGAGATGCTGGAATGTGGTATTTACACAGCTTAATACTTGATCTTACGGAATCTTTTTTGCAAGGCCCCAGGTCTCTCATCATCCTAAATCTGAACCCTGTCTCACTCTCCTCCCTCTCTCAGAATGATCTCCAGATGTGCTCCAGAGAGCTTCAAGGACAGAAATACGAGAGCTAATCCTACGGCACCCTCTCAAAGGAAAAACTTTTTTTCCTCTTGAATTATGGGCTGCATTTCAGAGTATTGCACTGGAGAACTACAAACAAACAGCACATTCTTTGCTTCCCAAGCTTTACTGCACAGTTTTCCATTTATACCATAACTAATTAAAATCAGTCTTCAAATCAACAACAGATGCAATAGCAAGTCCAGTGCCTCACGGCAACTCTCAAAACTGGTAGCTTTGTGCAAAAGTTGCTTGCAAGCCACTGGCAGCTCTTACAAACATGCACGAAGGAGAAGATGCATGAAGGAGAAGATGATACACTACCCAAATATAATCAGCTGTAACAAGTCATGTAGGAGAGAAGAAACACTTTCTGTGTACTAAGGTAAAATCAAGGCAGGGTTGGTAAAGGAAAGACTGATGACTTGGATCAGTTCCTGGATGTCAAACAAGAAAAGAAACAGACTTAAAGGAAGAAAACGGCTTCTAGCATTTGCTCAAGCACGTGGCTTTGTGGCCCATACCTCGTTAGCAATAAATACCAATCTCTTTGAAGTGCTCACAACACGTGCAGCAGGGCTGTTTGAACGTGCCAGTCCCTGGAGCTGAGCCCCTCGCACGCAGCAGCCCCACGGAGGCGAGCGGCTGATGCCCTGCTTGCACAGTGACATCAGCTGCAGACCGCAGGGCACCAGCACGTTCCTAACAGGAGCCTAAGCATGGCCGAGTCAACGTAAGGTCACCAAAGCCACTTTAACTCTGACCTGAACACCACGAGAGCCGTGATAAGGTACAATATTTTAAAACAATCTTAAGATATATATACAACTTCTAATTTCATATTGGTATTACAAGATCCAGTTGGATTGACCAGTAAAGACAGTTATCTTATCCAATAGCATAACATGTTTGGATCTCTCTGGTAACAGAAGAAAACAGCAACCTTGTTGAAAAAGGTTATTCTCCATGGACAGTCTGTGGTGTTATTGTCTCTGCAGAAGAAACGGGGGGGGGGGTCATTGCTCCTTTAAGAAAGGCCAGCAGTGAGAATTTTCTGTAAGTTAAGTAAGTTAAGAATAAGCAATCAAATAATCCACAGTGATAAATAACAATGGCTTATTTTTCTTCCCACAATGCAGCCTACAAATAAAATCTTGGTGAATTGATACAAAAAGTGTGAAAGGTCTGAATATAATTGTTAGAAATACATTCATCAGAATTTTTTTCTTCAATATTTTAAAGAAACTGTCTTAAAATTCAGCTTCTTTGGTGTGTACTTAAAAATTTTAAGAACAACTGAAGAACAGGTTAGTTTCCATATTCTCGGAGAATTCATTCTGATCTGCAGTTTTGAGCACACACTGTACTTTTAAGTAGACAAGAAAGAAGCTGAATTTCTGTTTTAAGAAGATGTGCCTCAAGGATCATTTAAGTTGCATTGCCACACACAGAATTGCTGGCACCTGCAGTGAAGGTATTTTATCGTTTGCAGTTGTTGGCACCGTACTTACATTCGTGACCACGGCCAGAATGGCTATGCCCTGCAGGATGGGCTGCCAGGCGCCGATGTCTTGGGCCTTCTGTGGAACCATGCGCCTGAACTGGGTTGTCAGCTTCCACGCATCCAACCGGATTTCCAACATGTTGTTAATAAGAGCCAGAAGAGGAGCCAGGGGGAACGAGGCCACAAACAGAGTCACAAAGCCAAACTGTATAACTGTGCAAGGGAGAGGTTACATACACCGATGAGGCTTTCGCTTTCTGGACGTAAGCAAGTGTAGGCATGTACAGTTTATATACTCCAAATTCAGAGGGGAGAAACAAGAAAGACTAGCTGGGTTCCTAGTGAATCTTCTGGATGAGAAAATAGTAGCACAACAGTGCTAGAAAAACCTGCTAGGTGAAGGGGACGGGAAAATATTACAAGTCACAACACACCAAGAGGAACTATTCTGGGTATTCAAATATCCATTTCTTTCTGATGTCTTCACCATGAAGACCTGGAAATCTCATGACTATCTGCCTCCGTACTGAACTGGAAGGCCCAAACCAACAATCGTCTTATTGGTGTCTGGGTACTGCCTTAAGTACACTGGCAATGCCATCACAAAATGGATGGTGGCAACAAACCAGCCATGGTCTGCCAGCTCCCAAGTTACCAGCAATGAGTCCTGGTGGCTGCAGACCTCCAGCAGAGCAGTCTGACACAGGGCTCTGCTCTACAACACCAGAACCTGACAGTGGTCAGCCTTCTGAATGCATTTCTCACGGGATTAGGCAAGGAAGCAGCAGTACTCCTCCTTGTACAATCACATGCTGTTTCCTAGTTATAAACTGGATTAAGGCTTAGCTGCTTAATAAAACTTGTAAAACCACCTGTAATGGCTCATCAAAACTTGTCTCAGAAAACATTAATGTCTTCTCTGTCCACTTTGTTAAGCATAGCTTGTATTGAGATTTTCTGTGGAACATGTCTGTATGCAGCAGTGGCAGTGAATCCAGACCAAACCGTTACTTACCCATTTCAAGATACTCATAAAACAGTCCAAGTTTTCCAATGGGCTGCAGGTGGTAGTCCTGTTCCCAACGTGGAACAACTTTTTCTGATCTAGCAGCTGCAGAGTGTCTTCCAATTAGGTTCTTGACCAAACTATCAGGCAGGGAGAAAAAGAACACTAACATTGGTAAAAGAACCTAAAAAGTACAGTAAATGAAAAAAAAAAAGACATTTCTGCTGTAACAGATTTAAACGATGGATTTATTTATTTATGAATTACTCAAAACTTCCTTCCTTCCTTTTGTTGCCTTATCCTAAAAGTGGTTATTTACAAACCATAAATGAGAGTGTAAAGGGGCAATATACCAGAAGCATACTGATTTATACTTACTAAATGAGTTAAATCAGTAACTTATACATGACTTTTAAAAGCCCAATGTACAACAACAAATCATTCCAATCAATATTAAGCAAATCTTCAGTTTAATATTCTCTTTAATATTACTTCAGTTTTAAATATTCAACCTGAAACACATCGAGTTTGACTTGCAGAAGAAGGAAGAATTTCTGATTAGAATTAAAATCAGTTGAAACCAGAGAGACAGGAGCCCAGAATACCAGATCATAATATCCAAACTGTCTAAGAAGGACCTAGGACAAGACCTAAGAAGGACTGAGGACAAGTCTTACTCTTTCAGAATACAATATGCACGTACCAAACTCAGTGACCAAGTGCCTGAAGGCATCAAGCAAAGCAGTATTTTTCAAACATGAAAGAGCAGATTACATAATAGTTTGAACTTACGGAAGAAGCACTTCTTGAATGTTGTTCCAGATAGCTTTCCCTCCTACTATGATGGCAAGCTGGGTTGTGAGCTCAAGGAGACATCCACCTGGATCACACTGAAGGTTGGGAGAGACAGGAAATTTTTTTGAAGTTGGGTGACTTTTCAGGCATGAATGAAGCATTTAAAATAATGCATTCCTGGTTTACTATAACAATATTATCAATGACTTAAAGCAATCCAAGAAGTCTGTCTAGGAAAACCTTTCCAGTAAGGTATGCAAAAGCCAATTCCAGGCCATATATGGTCACATTTGGTAAGCTGACAGAACACCAGTGGAAGAGTGAAACACCAGGTGAAGTCATGCAGCTCTGTGCTATCACCAGGTGAGGGTCACCCAGCAGAATAGGAATGTGTCTACTGATAAACTCTCCTTCCTGTGTGCTCATTCGCAGACTGTAGGCCCACAGTAAAATACACTTTTCTGGGTATGTCTAACACATTTCTACGCCCAACTGGTCTTGTGCCATATTCTTTCATGCTAGGGCTTAGTGAGGAGGCAATTAGCCTGGGAGGCAGTCACTTTTTAAACCCTAATGTTAAATATGTACAACTATGTTTTACTTTATACACTCCTAACTGCAGCAGATTACCTGGATTAATTATACGTTATACATCCTTACCTCTTCATTGCGATACTTTCCTAGCCAATAAACTGGACTTCCAGGGTGACCTACAAATTTACCCTTAAAGAAGGCTATGTAGAAGCATGAAGAATAGTAGTTGACAAACTGGAACAAGAACATCTTTGTGGTCAGACTGTTTTCATAATCGGTCTGTGTCCTTGGAAGTTCTGTAATGAAAGAAAAGTAAATAAATTTTAAAAAAAGCCAACCCAATCTACAAGTAACCTACAAGCTAGAGCCTCGGCTGCAAAGTATCTGTATGTCTCATATTCCTTAATATGACTGAGAGCATGATTATTTAGATTGTATGCAATCCCCATGTATACTGTAACCATTATATAATTCTAAGACTATATGGGTTGTAAAAAGGAAAGAAGTTGTTCACTGACAATAAAGAAAGAGAAGAGGCAAAAATTCTGATAACTTGGGGAAAAAAGAGCACCCAAATCCAGCAGACTCAGGAAAGATGCAAATGCAACACTTTGAACTGATGAAACAGTATTAAATGAAAACACCACACTACTTCATGCATTTAAAATAAAATAGCTACTTTAATGTTGATGGCCTGGATATAGACAATAATATTATTTGTGACTGTTTATCTGTTTAACAACATCAGAGTAGTATGTAGCTTTGGAATGGTGACCTTAGTTCGCTTATTTACAAGAAAATAGCTATTTTCCCCATAAGCAAAAGCCAATGTAATTGAATGTGTTATGGCTTACTGATCTGTTTTCATAAAGCTTGGTTGTTGCAGTAATTTTCTTTGCTTTGTCTGCTTCACAAGCACAAAACTGTAAACAATTGATCTTTCATGCTGACTCTTCAGGCAAAGAGCTGAATATCATATTTCTCTGATATTGAGAAAATCTATATTGGAAAATTTCCAGGTGTAATTGTGTGATTTTGTGGGAAAATTCTGAAAGATGTGGTGCAGATGTTCATTTATTGTAATACCTACTATACATATAAATGCTAATTTTTCTAGCTATTTTACCCCACGTTTCTATCTGAGGTACAGCAGCAGCATACCAAAGTCAGTGATCAGGATTGCCACTTTTTCATAGATGATGTTGAGAATCATGATGACAACAAAGCTGATGAGTGAAGCAGTTACTGTGGTGGCCGTCTGTGGAGTCAGGTACTTGCGGATCGCCTCCGTTCCACTGATGTGCTGTGACAACGTTGCAGAGAACACCAGGAAAACTGAGAGCCTGTAGACAATGATTCCAACAACGGAAGCAATAATCAAAAGGATCTGCCAAGGGAATGCAAGAAAGATGTTCACGTTCAACCACCGGCTTTAGGAAAAAGTGAGTTCAAAACACTTTTTGTGATAGGCAAAAAGAACGCAATTTTGTGCCTGTCATTCCATTGCAAGAGGGTGATCAAATAAGATACAAGGCAATAAATAGAGAACCCCTAAAAGAAGCCTTTTTTCATGTAGCACAGTAAATCTGCAGGAGAGAAAAGAGATGGTCTGTTTTATGACTAATAACAAGGTTTGTACTTATGTGAGCCAATATAATGAGATGTGTAATCAAATCTTACACCTTGAGGCATATGATGGGAGAAAACTCTTCATCTGATACTGGACAATTGGCAGGATGGCAAATGTACTATCAAGCCTACATTGGTTATGGAGGGGGCTACGCCTTCTCTTCTCCATGATACTATTACAGACTACAGACCCCTCAAAGGAATAGAAAAATTTTAAGCCAAGTCATGTAGTCTGCAAGAGTTGCAATAATGATCCGTGTACCCCGTCTTGCTTGCCATCTCCTCTTTCTGCTTCTCCTCCTGCTTTTATTTCTTCCTAGTTCTCCAGCTGTTCAGTTTAAGGTCCACAGAGCTGTGTATCTTTGTTTCCACTATCTCAGCAAACTTCCATGGACTACCTTCCTTGACCCTGCACACAATAACTCCGCAGGAACACAAGTGACAAACCCAGAACAAATCTCTTCCCTCCAACGCGAAGTCCGGCCTATTTAAATCCAACTGCAAGTCAGTACTCTTTCCTTTGTGTTTCAAATGTCGAGGCTCTCCTGGGCTGCCAGATACCACTCTATCTCCTATCTGCATCCTATCACCTAGAATGAGGTCTTTTCCAGTTGCTATTTGTGCTACAGATGAGGAGGACATGCAGCATGCTAAAACACAGCTTTTCAAAGCAATCTCTCTGGGCCTGCTCATTGTGTTATATATTATGTCATGGTTGACTGGACTGCTTTCAAGGTTTAGTTTTAATTAAAGTAGCGGCTCTAGAAGATTAAAGAGCACCCAGCTTTGCTCTGTTAAGTGAAACACAAAACCTGAGCGAGGTCATGGACTGTGAGACACAATATGGAAGAACACAGCTGGAACAAATCAGACAGAAACTAGCAGGGAGGAGAGCATAGAAACCAAAGTCTTCCCCTTACTGCCCCCCTAAAAGCAAAGACATTTGTCTTAAAATAATGAGGGTAAAACCAATGGACTACCTTCACAAGCATAACTCCCAAGCCCCAGCCACAGGATATTTTGGTACTGTATGCTAATGAGTGTTGGGGCACTACAGCTACCTTCTCCATGTGGGTCCGTACCTTTTGGGCTTGATTTATGCATGAGATGGAAATCCAGCTGAACCGGTTCCATTGACATTTTTTGTTCAGTTCAGGAGGATCATTTTTTAGATGCTTACTGGAAAAGTGAATTTATGAAGGGAAAGAACAGGAGAAGAACCTTACCCAGAAGAAGATGGCACTTGTACAAAAAGTCACCCGTACGCACTTCCCCCATGCAGTGTACGGCACGTGTTCTTCTTGCTGCAAAAGATTAAGAAACAGATCAAAGATGCACCCAATTGTCTTTCATTTATTTTTGTGTGCTCCAATTAAACTCTTTATGATATTGAAGGCAGAAAATAAGGAAAAAAGTACCTTGTTTTTTTTCCTGGAAACTCAACATTCATTCATGATTTCAGAAGTCTTGCCTGATTACAGGTATCTTTTTTTTTGCTGCCCTTTCTAAGACAAAAATGACTTTCATAGAGGTAGAGGGTCCTCAGCTCTTATTGACTTCAGCCATGACAGGGTGCATAGCCCTTTTAAATGGACCCATCCTTCTTGGCTGATCATGGCATCCAAGGTAATTATCTTTCAAACTTCAGTGGCTAAATTTAGCAGGCATTAAAATTTTGGTCCTCGATCTCTGTATTTCTCAATGTATTCCATAGGAACAATGGGATGGCTTCCCCAAAGAAAATGCCTAGCTCAATTTGGTGCTGTTAAAATTCACTGAGTCTTTAAAAAATTTCTGAGGATCAGAATAAAATATTTTAGCCTATTCTTCACTCTTTGAACTGTCTGAAAGGAACTTTCTAGCTATGACTTTATATGTTCAAGATGGCATAGGTTTATAAGCTTTTAAACAGGATGAGTTTTTGAGAGTACAAGATATAAAAAGAAGATCCATATAGGATAGTTTCAGCTATGGCAGTTAATTTTGAAACTTTTCAAGTGCCCTCTAATAAACATTAGTATAACGTGGATGGAATGTGAAAGCAGTGCAAATGATTAGATAAGAGAGTAATATATTGACAGAGAATAATAAAAAGTGAAACTGAACTTGAGTAAGCCGCCGAAGCTAAAGCTCCTCAAATGTATAATAAATAGAAATCTAAACTAAATCCTCATAAATATGAATCCTATTTCATTGAAATGAGGTTTATCCTTGTCTCTGCAAGTTTGTTGTTATTAATCATAATTGTCTCTTTATGCGCTTAGCAACAATAGCTATTTATACATGTTTCAAACAGAAACATCTTTGGTTAAAAAAACATTCTTGGTATCATTTATAATCATGTAACATGTTTCCCTCTATTCACCTTTTACCTGATGCATTCCTAGGCAAAGATAGCAAATGCCCTGTGATCTTGGCCTCTGGAAGCAACATTTAATAATTTCTTGGGGAATTTAATAAAGTAGGCTTTGTCTTCTAAGCTGGGGACGATGCCTCCTTCTGTTTAAGACATAGGAACCTCTGCAGCGCAAGGTCCTCAAAAAGGCAACTACTTTAAAGTGCTTAGAGTTAGGTATAAATTCCCTCTCCCTGCATGCGTACTTTTCAAATTCACTGTTTTCAGGGTAGTTTATCAACTTGAGGCACTGCTGATGTATAAAGCTCCAGTCCAGATTCACCATTTTGATAGTGTCTGCTCACCACATGTCTACAGCAGTAACCATCACCAGTTATCAAAACACTCCTTACCTGTGTGATTTCATTCATCACTACGTGAGTGCAGCGAGCTTCGTATTCTGGGCGAACTTGCTCTTCTTGCTCTAAGTACTCGACTGTGTCCCACTCATACTCCAGTTCAGCCTGCCGTCGCTTCCAAAACTCCAAAAAAAAAGTAACTATCCAAACAACAGACAAAATGAGCAACACCACGTGAGTATTGGATACTGCTTGACCCCTCTGGGCTATAACACATGGCTCAGTATTCCATACAGCTTTTCACGGACATGGAATAAAACCTTTGTTGGCTAATGCAATGGTGAAAACAACGGGATCTACTCCTCTATGCAATTATGCCTTTGGATAGGTATGTACTTTAGTATGAGAAACCTGAGGTAAATTATGCTGTAATCACGTGCTAAAGAATGTATATACTTTGTCTATATATTGGCTTTCTGCCTAAGGCTAAGAAATGAGCACTTTGGATTACAGACTTCTTTGAAAAAGTTTATCATGGGATGCTTAAGAAACTAAGCTGTTTGAAAAGGCGAAGACAAAATACTGGAGAGTGCAGGACTCCTAGAAAAATAAAACTCAGTATGCCCAAAATTGTCACAGAGAAGAGCTCATGCTCATTCATGCTGCAATTTTTGTGTAGACAAGTTATCAATTTGCAGACTACAAAAACAATGATTGTTCAGGTTAAACTGCTTACATACAGCTGTCTTTCCACCTCTGCTAGCACAAGCCTGAAGAGACTGCAGCTCTTTTGTATGACATGGAGCTTAGAAACTCCCTGGGCTGGGCCAGCTCTTTCCCTGAACTGTGCTCCTACAGCTGGAAGCACTGAGGGATCAGGTACACAGATGCCCAAGTGGTAATGGTTAAGTATGAATCCAGCCAAACTCATTACCTTGTCCCAAGACATTACACAGGCAGATCTGGCAGCAGAGGCAATGACAAACCCAGATGGGAAGGCTGGGAGGAGCTCAGGATGCTGGGTGTCAGTACTGTGCTCCCTGGCACACCTGGATGCTCCATTATTGAAGACAGTGTAGTCCCAGATTAAATGAGTGGTGTGGCTCTGCGGAACTGTTTCTAGGAGGAGTAGTGTCCCATCACTGCACTCTCATGGCTCTCATTGTCTGGGAGTAATCAACCCTAAAATTGGTTTTTGTTTTTACTAGTTTGGCCCCTCATTCTGAATGATGAAACCTCAATGGCATGCAAGTCCAAACATTAAAGGTTATGTCTAAAATCAGGTGAGGTTGAAAAATCCCAAACTGAAACATTTAAAACCCAGGAAACTCCTCGGGCTGGGTTGTGAGATGACCTCGGCATCTGCACACAGGCAAAGCCCCAGAAAACCCTGCTCCCCTGATTATTCAGGGGCCTCTTTCACAAGCACTTCTCCACTCCCTCAGGCTTAGAAGCAGCAAGGCCATTGCAAGCAGCAGACCAGAGGGTCTCATCTGCTTTCTCCTGCAGAGCAAGGACATTAGTCTTCCATAAACCTCTAATTGCTGCCCAGCCCAAATCACAGGAATCTACAGGCTATACTGATGTGTTCCAGCTGCAAATTCAGCTGCTGCTGGAGAGCCCAGAAGTGCAGGAGCTCCTTCTGCGGTGATAGCCTCGTGTGCTAACTGTGACAGAAGGGCACATAACACAGGGACAGCTCTCCCAGCCCCCTATTAGCCAAGTTGTGTCTTTCAGAGCCGGAAAGGAGCTCCTGCTGGATTTGCCATTTTCCTTTTATTTTGAAGCAAGATTGTTTCAACAAGTGGAAGCAAGTGACATTTCAGAACCAGAGATCAAAGCAGTCATTTCACCTCATATTGAATGGTGGCCCCTTTTGTGTGTCTCCCAACACCACCCTTCAGGATGGCCCAGGTATTCTGCCTCTGAAGCTGTGTCACCAAGGTCTGAAAAGAAGTGTCTCCACTGGAGAACATTTCTTGGTTTCACTGATCTTGCTCAGGAAGGGATCCAGGGATGGCAGCAAGTGAAGTGGAAGCTGCCTTTTGTTCATGACCTTTGCCAATCTAGTCTTACCATCAAAGGGAGAATTGGCAGAGCATTAATGTATAAAAAGGGCTAACTCCTGAGGCCAAATTCCCTGGTGTTTCATAGTGCTTCAAGATTTTCGAAGGGAATACACACAAAAAAAGATGCACTTATTAGAAGTGTATTGATGATAATGATGCAATAATACATCTAAAAGTCTAATATTATTTTAATTGTTTTGAACCAGGAGGTCTAAAAAAGTAATAGAGCGAGATGAAAATTACAGGTGGAATTACACCAGGACCATGGGTCATTTGGATTCAGTACAATTTTGGTGGAATTTCTGTAATATAATTCACCTCTTTGTATGGTGGATTTACAACAGGAATACTAATAGACCTTGCAGCCATCTCTATAACCATGAAGCTTAACTTTGTAATTATTGCTCCTGGAACCATTCTTCAAAACAGGAAGAACACTTTTAATTAAAGACCAAATTGCCAATAAATTAACTCTTGAGATGATAGGAGAAGATTACATTAGTATCAAACTTCTAATAACTTTAAATTTAGTGAATTCCCTGCTGGTATTTTGACTCTAGCATATGTTTTGAAAGAAAACTTCTTCTTGAAATTATACATTTCATCTTACATTTCTTTAAATCAAGAGCTATTTTGAAGCACTTTAGGTCGTCATAGGGAAATAAAAATACAATGTGTTTTACAAAGAAAGCAAATTTTGCATTCTTGACAGCCTATAAATGAATTCAAAATATTACATAAGATACATTCTCTACAGCACCCTGTATACAGACCTAACATGGAACTTACTTTTGTAATTACTGGATGAGACACTGCAATAAAAGCCAGTTAATAAAGCTGCTAATATGAATGAAATAAACTTTTTCTAGGAAAATAAACCTTGCCTAGCCCCTTGAATACAGCACCAAGCGTTTTCACCTGTGGGAAACATCCTGGTTTCATATACATTTTCTCTGCTAAACAATAAATCCAGTGCTTGTAACTACTACACTTTTTACAATCAGCTTCTTAAAGACAGGAGGAAAAAATTCCTGAGAAATGTAACAAATTACTATTTTTCTATTGCCTTATGCAGTTACACAGCTGTTAATAGCACAAGCATCTCCAAAAGTCTTTGGGAAAAAACCCCAGCTCCTCTGACAGATATACTTAAGCATGTGGCTGGCTCCTGCTGGACGAACATGTGGCAGCCTTAACCACTTCCCTCAGACTTTTCTTCAAGTCATCGAAACAGAACAGATACTGAAGACCAACTTTTAAGTCTACAATTTTTTGTTTTCTTATAATAAGTTCCTGTGAATGTGCTTGTTTTCTATGGAACTACTTGCCAGTGAATTTCTAAGTGCTAGAAAATGAAGTCAGTGCAAATTTATCCATGTTTTCTTGGCTGATGCTGGAGGCTTGGCCAAAATTAGATAACAAACCACAGTTGTTGAAATCGACTTACCCCATATTCCCATAAATACTGCAAACACCAGTGTTCCAAAGCTATCAAATATACAGAGTTTCTGGAAAAGTGGAAAAGAAAAAAAAGTCTTAAAATATAACCGACCATTTTTACTCCTCTACACTGACCCAGAACAGAAGCTGCTTACTGAAAATGTCGATTTTCAGTTTTTACAAAGTTTCATAAATAACCCTTGTGGATAGTGTTATCTCAATTTCTGTCCATGCACACCACCCTTCAGTAAATCAAGGAAATTAAATGCAAAGTTCAGAATTAAAAATAAAAGCCATATATGCAGTATGAGGGGTAGTAAAATGGTGTGCTATCAAACTTCCTTCCATCTGTTGCATACAAAGAGGAAAAACAGTGGTTCTGGTCTGGGAGCTCTGTACAGAATTATGGGTTTTTAGTACAGCCACTAAAAGGCCATGGACACATCTGGTTCTCATAAGCAGGATAACAAATAAGTTAGTTAGTAAAACCACATTCTGATGAAATACCTCTGTGGCCACTATTTACCCTTTTTTTTTTTTCCCATCATAGCCTTTTCCCTGCATTCTTATTTCTTTTACCCTTTAAATGTGCTGATGCAACATATTAAAGCTGGGCAAAATGTTTTTGATGAATAGCTGAAAAATCACAGTTTTGGGACTGAATCTATGGAGAGGAATGACGAAAGGCTAACATTAGCTTAGCGAGACAAGGTAATGGGGAAAGAAAGTGAGGTTCCTTTTGACAGGAAGAAAGAGCAGAGAACAGGACATGGCTGTGTCACAGCTTCTGTCACAGCCAACACCAGCCTCTCCTCGTACTCATCTTCTCCTTGGCAACACGGATCAAATTCAAGGCATAGATCCAGATAACTTCTTTGAGCAGGGAGGAGGCAGAAATTAGAAATGTCAAAACAAGCTTTAAATGTTTCCTTAGCAAAATTGATTCAGAGCTACTGAACCAAGGCTTTAACTGAATCTTTCCTTCCCTCAGAAGTACCCCCAAATGAAACCAATTTTCAATTAAAATAACATTTTATTCTCATATCAAATATCGGCAGCTATGTGAAGTAAAAAAATTTAAATTTTTCATCGTAGATAAAATTGGAGCAATTAATGATGTTGTTTTTACTTTTCAAAGTTGAGTCACTGTATCAAAAGGAACAACTATTTGCACATTTTTAGCAGCTCTGCAGGACATGAATGGAGGACCAACAGTGTTTTATATGTAGTACTAGAGAAAGTGCTACTCAAGTTCGAAAGCGTGTCTACAGGCTGTAAACGTAGTTACCTTGGACGATTCACAAGTGATGGTGAGGTTCCAGTAGGTACATACTTTATCACACTGAGGGCACATTATGATATTACCTCCTATGCTGGGATCACATACTTCTTGGCTAGAAACAAAACTAGTCAGTCACTCACCAACACTAAATTCTTTAGTCCTTTTTCACACATGAAGACAGTGCAATAATCTCAGGGAATTAAGAAATAACTTACCAGAGATCTACACTCAAGAATTCCACCCCCACCCCTCGCCCTGGCAACACATCCCCATTTCCATTCATAGTCCTCATCTCAAAAGTGGATGACACACGAGGAAAATAATTTCCATCCCTTGTACGTGGTGGTAATTCTCAAAACTGCCCACACTAAAAATAAAACAGCTCTTAAAAGATCTCACAGTCCTCAGTAGGAAACCCACAGCTGCATGCTCATACATGCTATCGTAGCAAGTCCGAAGGGAGAAGGAAGAGCAGCGCTGAGCAGCAGAACAAGGAATGGCTGCAGAGCCCACAGGGCTACCCAGCCCCCGTGGTCTTCTAAACAGGATCAGATTGGAAATTGTGCAGAAGGGAGCTGCCACAATGGTTCACAGGATGGCAGATCTGCCTCCTAAGAGATGGCAAAGGAGCTGCCATCTCACACCTACTAACCCAGCATGGTGGAGGCTGGAAGGTAACATCATTACTTGCTATGTGTACATCAAGGGGTAAACACCAGGGAGGAAGCTGAGCTGTTGGACTAAATTATAACACTGGCAAAAAGCTAAATGGGTATAAATCGGGCACAGGGGTGGAGCTGTGGAATAGCCCTTCAGCACGGATTATGAACACCCTTCCAGGAGGGGGTATACACCTGGATGGCCTGTAGGGGTCATTTTGCCATGATTGAATTTTGTTGTGATGAAAGAATCTGTGCCGTGGCTATGCCGTGCCTCCCAATGTATCCTACGCAGCTGAAGGCCCCGCTGCTGTTGCTCTTCCTACATTCTCTTAAATTAGAGGAAAGAAATGATCAAGGTCTTTGGGTATCTAGTTTAAGGATTACCACAGTGAAAATTATATCTTATGGCAATTTGTGTTGACTTCCGACTGTCACTCTTTTCTTTGTGTTTTTATATTAGGTATGGTGAACCTTGTGAAAAATATAAATAAAATTATGAAATAGCAAACTCCTGGATGTCTATCACTGTACTGGTCCATGGATATCAGTTATTTATCTCATATTTTATGCCTTTGCCTTCAAATCCACCATGGCAGTTGCTCTCAGGGCCTTTAAATTTGCCTCCTTCATTAAGCAGTGTCTTGCAAACCCTGTGCTGTCCCCCTCCGTACAGGATTGATAAGAATCTCATGTGATATTAAACCAGGCCTGATCAGGTACCTCCATGTGCAGTTGTCCTTTGTCAGGCATCCATACAGAAAACAGCCAACTCCTACAACAGCAGCCACAGTCAGCATATTGGTGTAAAAGCCCAGCCAAGCAAAGTAGATGCCAATTTTCTCTCCATAGTATTTCCTGTGGAGGAAAAAAGTTGTTTGGTTTTTTTTTTTTTTTGAAATGCAAGTAAATTTGCATTTCTGTTTCAAATGGCTCTTCATTTCACACATTTTATGCCAACCCATATTGTAATAGTCCTCTGGTTTTAGCTTTGGGATTGCAGTAGTATTGCATGCTTTTGTAAAAGGATAGAAATGGGGGAAAAAAAGGAAAAAGAGACAATATCATGCCTTGCAAGAAAAAAATGTAAGTGGTTGCCTTTTCATAAATCAGCTTATCATGAAAGCAGTCTCAAATTATGCTCCTGTGCATGAGCTGATCCAGGTGTATGTATCTTCCCACAGAAGTGAGCTGTGTCTCTTTGACACCCCCAAAACCAGACCTATTACGTAGATTTCTCGTTCTCCCTGCATTAGTCCAGTGCCAGTCACACCAACCTGATGAAATCCAGGGGTTGCAGTTTGAAAATGTTTTTAGGATGAGCCCATTCTCTGTAGAGGAGATATCGTTCATTTGGGCAGTTGGGATCACTTGACAGGTGCCTAAAATTTGACTGCAAAACACAAAGAGCATGAGAAGATGCCACTAATCTCACCAGTGCAGCTCATGTCCCATCTCTGCGGACGATCTCTATGCCATGAAGCTGGAGTCACCAGCAGCCTTTTAGACCAGTCTTACTTCAAAAAAGTAATGCCAGGAAAAGGAGCAGGAAGGCAGCTCTGAGAGCACACCAGGATTCAGGACGGAAGGTTGTCAGAAAGGCACTGAATGCTAAAGTAAACACTGTACATATGTGAGCTGAAAATAACAGAGACTCATCGTGAACTTAATCTAAGCACATGTCAGTGTCTTGGCACTTAGGAATAGAAAATAAAAAAAGGATCCATTCTAATTAGAGAACAGGACTGAATTAAAATGGATTTTAAGTAGCTTTAACATGCTACACATGCTTTGCTTCAAAATAATACTGTACTAGAATACAGGCTGGGAAGTCTAAGGGAAAAATCCAGGGCCTCTAGTCCCTGTTCTAAATTTAAAAGAGAGTTCACATGGAGATAATTGCATTTCTTAGTAGGCTATTTAAAAAGCTATTTCAATAAAACCTATTTTATTTGAAACATTTTTCCATTCTACATCTGTGATGCAACAAGACGAGTGATGTTTGTAGAAATCTATCTGCTACTTTTCATTTTCAATATAGCTGTGTTGTATAATGTCAATTGTATTAAAAGACAGTCATTAATTATTAGTCATACTGTGTCCAAATTCCCCATGCCATGATAGAAATAACCTGCAAGGCAGGTTTTAAATCTTTAAAAGGAAACCTTAAAAATGGATAGTCACAAACTATATGAATTCTATTCTGTAAAGCTTTGATTACTTACAAGAAACGTGTTTTGTCATGATTCTGCCTTAAAAATTTCTTTGAAAACCTTAGAGGCCTCCTAAATATTTTAAGCCAAGTCCATGCAGCTGAAGCAGTTATCATTCCTGACCTCCCATGTTCTCAACGTCTCCTCGACAGAACACACCTTGGACACAGAATGGGGGCTCTGAGGGGGACAAGTTGTGATGTTGTGCAATAGACAGAATACAGAAAATCAGCCCTCAGTCTCTGCTCACTGTATTGCACTCACAGCCTCACATGGAGTTTTTTCTTTGTCAAATATTCTGAAATCTGTTTTTTTCTCCTTGATTTTCTTCTTTTTTTTTTTCTTTTGTGCTATTGCTAGCCTTGGTATACAAAACAATTTTCAGTATAACTTTCTTCTTCAAATGATATAATTTTAAAAGCTTCAGAAGTGTAGTTGCAAAAGCTGGATTTGTTATTATTGTAAGGTGAAATTCACACCAGTGAAGCTTTTCTCTGCAAGACTCTGACATCACCTGTGAGGCACTGGACTGGTTGAGCAGAGTCTTCCTGTAGGAACCTGAGTCTCGTGCATGTATGTTGCAATGTTTGGGAACTGAGGGAGTGTTTTTCACTGTGGAAGACTTTCACACATCCTAATATGAGATTTGTAGTCTACATCTTTATCGACAATATTGATAGGAATTTTAATATTGGAAAATTGCATACTAATGGAACATTGATTTAGAACTGATAATGCAGTGTGTCATGGCAGTCCTCTCAGTCCAGGCACTTTACTGAAATACATCTCACAGAGAATACAAATTTAAGAACTCTCAAGTGAAATATATTGCTTTTCATTTATAGAAATATCTTTTTAACCAACAGTGCTTTGGAAGAAAAATCTCTTTAGCCAAACCACATCCTATTGTTCTACGTGGATATAACACCAGTCCAGGAATAAGGCAATGAATAGTGTTTGTATCCTTTGGTATAAACCCCTCTAGATATAGTTCAGACCTCTATTTCAAAGTGTATTTTAGTTACAAGCACTGGACTTACATCATGAAGGGGAAATGCTGCTTTGTAGATTCCAGTGTCCAGCAATTTGTTAATGCCAAACTTCTTCACATTATTTTTTGTTGCATATTCCACACGGGACAGGATAAAGTGAACCTGAAATTTAAAAAATATTTTTGTGTCTCTTGCAACCTGAAAGTAATGATATACAATCAAGCTAGGAAAGAGTAAGCAGTGTAGACAAAATTAATTGCACAGGGTATACAAATCATTCAAATCCCTTCTTTAAATTCATGTGGAAGAGAAATGGGACAAATGTAGGGAAAGTTTTCCTTCTAGATTGCCCAGGCTATTTCATAAATTACACAGAACTATTGCATCTCAAACATTTTTAATTTTTTAGGATGTTTTAGTGAAGGTAATTACACTGATTTGATAAAGGGAATAGTAAATGCTAGAAATACTCCATGGACTTACAATTCGGCTTCTAGTTGCAGGATTGAAAAATGTGTCTTTGTCTTGGATATAGAAGTTGGACAAATGTTCCTTTTGAAAAGGGGCAGTGAAAAACTCCTGCTCAGGTTTGATGATATTTTCATCCACCCTGAAGAGTCTACTGAACCAGTTGAAAGCTGAGTCTCGGGTTTTCAGGTCATTGTGCTGCAGAGGCAATTTGATGTGCATAACCTCGGCATACGTGCACAGCACTTCCCAAGGTGCATGCACTTTCACAAAAATTAGTTTCTCATCCAAAACCTGAGATGAAAGAATATCGAAAATAAGTATGTAAGCAAAGAACTTTTCATCATAACAATTCTTGAAATATCTAGAATTTTCTTTCTCTTTACAGCTCATAGATGACCTACTCAAAGTCGCATTCATTGTCCATCCCAGCAAATATATCATTGGCTTCTGTAAAAGCGCTGACATGAGGAAACACTCAGGCAGATGAAGGCATATAAATGTATATAAAAAAAGACAGTTAAATGTTTCCTTAATGCTTAATGTTTACATCTCTGCAAAGTATTTTACAAAGCAATTTAAGTGTAACACTTCCCCCATACAGCATCATTAGGACTCTTTTCACTTGTAGTTTGACAGGGCAGGCATGGCTGTGGAGCTGCCAGTGACTCCCCAGCAGCTCAGTTACAACCCCAGGGTGATGGGAGTAGGCTAAGCACCCATGGGTCCTCCTGGGAAACAAGAATTCCCAGCTTCCTAGAGAGAATAGGAAGAGGGAAAGGGAAATTAGATGAAACTTCTGAAAAAGACAGCATAGGGCACATTTGCTCCCAGTGGAATGCCCAAACCAGCACCAGTATGCAGTGGGAGCCCTGACAGCCACTCCTGCCTCCTGTGTTCACGTGGCCTGTAGACCTACTGCTGCCCTGCATTAGTGAGCCTCAGCCACATGAAATTTCCTTACGTAGCTCATTGGCTCAGGAACACCGGGCAGATATCTGATCTAACCTGGGGAAATATCCAGGTTCAAATGCTTTTCAGTCATAATCACAGCAGAACTCTTGAAAACTGCAATATGTAAGCATAGCACCAGGTCTGCAGCAGCCTTCCAGCCAGCAAGCGTTTACTTTCTTAGGAATGTGAAGAACCAGACTGCATTCTTGGACATGCAGCAGGAGCCCTCACTGCAGAAATCAAATAAATACTGTGATGCCATAGATTCTGAGTCTAATTTGGGAGGAAGGGGCAAAGTGACCAGTTCTGGAGCTCACTATAGACTACCAAACAACAACTAATTTAGACTGGAAGTGATTGTCCTGGAGAGGGAGACACAGATGGAGCACTGCAGCCCTGCAGGGTAGGAAAAAAGAAGGGATTCGGAGGGGCTCTAACCCTCCCTGCCAGAGACAGCAGCTCTGGCAGCTGGTGTGCATTACCACAGTGCTCTTGAGCTGCCTGCAGGCGACATCGCAGCCCAAAATATACAAAGCAGGATAGTTAGAACCACTTGCACAGTGCCAGGCCTTGTAAGAAGCAGGGTCACATGCAGGAGCCCTGCACTGCTCCTCTGGCAGGGACATTCTGCCCCAGACACACACCGGCTTCCCACCTGTGCCACACAGCCAGAGTAGGGGAAGTACCTCTCTGCAGGGTACAGACAGTAATTTTTATCTTCCAAGCTCTGAGCAAATATGACCTATGTAATCTCCCAGCTTCACAATGCAATCTTCCAGCTTCCCATCTTTTTATTTTGCAGAGGAAGGAATAGACATAAAGTTTAAAAAGATTTTGCATCAGACCACAAACACATCACTAACAGAAGAAAGGTGGGCCTTTTCTTCTTGAGGGGACAGAAATCTTACAGTGAATTCATCTGTCCAGTTTCCTTAGTCCCACAGGGGCAGCTCTGTTCTCAGAACAGCCGTTCACACAGAGAATAGCACTCACCGACCTCGTCGCTTCTAGCTGCAAGCCATTGTTTATCAGGTTTGATTCATATACTTGTCTCTTCCTCTGTTAAAAGATATTGAACACTGTAAAACATCTGTTCCAAATTTCAAAAATATGTATGCACAGAAAAATGGAATTGCTTCCCAAAGCCATCGTTATGCTGTTATCTCTATAGCCCACTTGACAGCTACTGTGGTGACACGTACAGTCCTACCTACTAATTAATTCTGATCAGTTTTTTTATCTGACATGCAATATTGCTCTCAAATGTAATTGTGGAGAACTTACCCTCTTAGTTCCTGATACATTACAGAGGCAAAAGTGAGACTCAGGTTTTGAAAATTTTGAAATCTATCCCTGAAATTGTGATCTCTTTCACCTTTAGTCACTAAGTGAACTACATTAATCTTCCTTTAGAAAGTCTTCATCTCAAGTGCCCTCCATCCCACTTTCCTTCCAGCAACCTGTAACTTTATGCTTCTTTCACAGTAATCATATGAGTTCACACAGTGGTTCAAACTGTAGAATCCCTCTATATTTTAGTCCACGGATCACATCCCCAAAGGAAGAATCTGAGAGCTGTAGCACTTGTAGAGTCAGTGGTGCTGTTCCAGGAGCATTCAATGTCCCCAGAAGGACACAACAAGTTTTCCTCAGTAAAGATCAGATTTGTGGATCATTTTAATTTCATTTCATAGTTACCAGCACTTGGCAGGCAGTGAGCTACAAAAAACCTGAAATGTCTTTCCAATCCTGAATCTGCTTCTCTATACAGATGATCTCCTCCCAAGAAACACAGAAACATCCCCTTTGCCCTCAAATACAAAACATATAACTCCATAAGGGATTTATAAGAAATTTTGAAACTTCATGTGAAGCAATCAAATTTAAAAGCTATCTGCACCAACTGGATAGTTCCTCAATGATCTATTTGTTTATGTGAGTCAAGGGTAGCCAGCTCTCCCTGGCCTACAGACTGCATGTCAAAATATCAGCAGGGCTAACAGGGGGCACCTGTAGGCAGCTGGGCTGGGGGCTCTTCTGTGAGCAGTTTGCTGGAAGAAGATGACTTTAATGCACTGGGGACTGAGAGCTTTATTCCTGTACCAGGTTAGGCTAGGCCTGCACCAAAGTTCTCAGAGTGACGTGGGGATACTACTTTCTCACTCCCAGATTGCTTTCATGCCACTGGCCAGTTTCTTTGCTGATTATATGTGCTTAAAGGATTTGGCATCTCCCACTACAGGAACTTAAAGAAGAATGACCCAGTGCTTTTTGTCACGTGGTTCTCTGTAGCCATTCTAGCTGCCGTAAGATGTGTGCACAGGACTCAGACCTGCTGCTACCGTGAAAGACCAGAGTCAATGAATGACTCTCTAGATAAAGTCTTGGGAACTTTGATAGGTACATAGAAAGTGGTCTTCAGGGCTAGACTCAAGGCCCACCCACTCTAGGGGCAAAAAGATGCTTCAGCAAAAGGGTAAAAATCTTCAGAAGTTCTACAGGAACAGGTCAGTTGTATACCCAAATAAGTTTCATCCAGTTCTTCAACACCTAAAGAGGGTTGTAAGTCCCCAAACAAGAAAAAGCTGTTTTTCCAAAACTCTAGCAAGTTTCGACATTAATAATTATAAAACTGAATGACAATATGAACAGCCCACCCCATTTATAGTTTGTTAGTTCTCAGCTGCAGCAGCTGCATGTGCCAATGATCTCAACGGACTAATTTAATATTTTGTTTAAAAGTATTTTTCTTATCTGTTTTGGGGTTTCTGCCTTTTTATTCCAGTGACTATCACCTTCTGCTCGAGCTAGGCACAAGAAGAGCCAAATATTTCAATCTGTTTTCTTCTCTCATCAATACTTATCACCTTTCTTCTTATCCCTTGTTTTTCTCAGGATAAAACCACAAACCCAAACTTTGATAGTACACTTCATGGAGGGATCTCTCTGTGTCTCAGTAATTCACTTGGTTGTTGGTGACAGTAAAATGCTCTTTATATTTTTTCATTGTATAGATATGTGTGTGTAATACAAACGTTTATAATGTATACATCTAATTATCTTCATTGTACTGACAGCTCTAACTTAAAATCACAAATGTGAATGAGTGTTTTTCTTGCAGTAATATATTTCCTTGCATTTTCAATACTTCATAGGAAACAGTGCTCTCCAGTCTCCTTTAAAGCTAAAGGTTTTCAGTCACCTTGGCTTCTAAGTAGACTACATAATGATTTCCTCTGTGATTTTTGTTTTATCAAAACTCAACCCTTTTACCAGTTCATTAATATATGTGGTACACAACACACAGGAGTTTGTCACTCTAGTAGTAACTTTTCTGCCATTTCATCCCACCTCTTTGCTTCTTCCATATTCACGTGGTTCTTTCTAAAGTGAATAATACTCAATCACAAAAATATTTCAACCCAAGTTCTGCTTTGTTTCGGAAAATAAAACAGGCAGGGGGCTAAATACCGGTTTAATTTTCTTTCTAAATAGCACAAAAACAGATGCAGAGCAATTCTCATTTGTAGAAGTCTAATTCTATTTTTTAAAATCTTTTAATCAGATTCCTTTAATAATTTATTATGGCAAGGAGTTCCCAAAATTAATTTTGCCCTCAAAATCTTAGACGAATGTTGACAATATTAGGGTTTCTAATAATGCATGAAGTCAAGTAGTGGGAAACAAAGCCTCTGGGAGGCTTTGCTAATTAGGGGCTTTGCTATTTTATAAAAATGATTGAATTATGCATATAATGATCTATGGAGGAGCTAGACTTTTACCCAGAGGAGTCTATAGTGGTTTTGCATTGACTGGGGAATACAGTATATAGATATAATAGCTTATTAGGCTGGAAGGTGGAGACCATCCAAAGTTTATTTTAGTATCTGGCATTTTGCTCAGCTGCCTGCAAGGCTAAGTTACAGTAATAAAGTAATCATGGTAATGCTGCTGATCTAAACCTGACACAGGTTTTGATGATTGAATGGCTAGTCAATAGACTAAGACACCACAGGATGCATAACCACACACAGCCTTAAGAGAATGAAAGCAGAATGTAAGTACATGCCAAGTATTACAGGCATGTGGAAGGGTCAGCTTTTGAGAGCTGCTTTTTCACCATGATGCTTTCAATTTCTGGTGATTGTCTTGCCAAGCTGAGGAGATTAACAAGATTGTGGGTCTGGAAATTGGTAGCAGACCAGTAGCACTTTTCCCCCTGTGTTTTGTAAATGGTAGGGAAGACTTGCTTTGATTACAGTGACAGGAGAATGCCAGCTCATATCTTTGCTAAGTTTCTTTTGTGCAAAAAGTTCCCTACAACAATATCCATGTGGCTTCAGGGGAAAAATCCCAACAAGGAAAGAGAGCTTGAATAGCCTCCTCTGCTTTACCTGACAAGCAACAGATAAATCACAGTCAATAAGAGAAAGAGCATGGAGCCCAAAGCCTCCCCTACGGAAATCAGCTGAAGGGAGTGAAGAGGATCATTGTATCAATATTAGCTGCCTCACAGTTTCTTTGATGGTATTTGGAAGCTTTCCTCAAAGTCCCAGCTGTCAGCATCAGAAAATTAACTGATTGAGCAGCTCTGCTCTGAAAGCTTCTTTCCCTTATGTTTGAAGATAATCATAAAAATGTGAAGCAGAACATGCTATAGAGAATAAGCCCCCAAAAATGCAAACCCAAAGAACTCCAAATACATATTTTCTGATATACCCTTTGATTTTAAGCCAGCTTCATGGTTTTCTGAAACCTGATAAGTGACCAAACAGAACTGGCAACACTGCAGTCTAGCCCTGCCCTCAACAATGGCTTCTAGTCACCCTGGTTGGAAAGACCCATTTCTGGTCCTACAAATGTATGTAGTAACTGCAGAGTAACTCTCTCCTTCTATCTGTCTTTATAATCTTCTGTCATCCTTCCTTCCAAAGAAGTAAAATCTGGGTTTGTTGTTTCCTCAGGAATGGAGGTTTTCTTTCAGTGAGTTTGTTCTTCGAAACCGAGCCATCCAGCTGAGATGAAGGCAGGTGTGGCTGCCCTCCTCCCAGTGCCAAAGGTCCCTTCCACAGTCGTTATCAGACTTCCTGAGTAGGTTGGCTGAGCACGCCACAGGCATGCAGAGCCTGTCATCCCCTACTGCCTCAAGTCACTACATAAAACGGCACAGAGGTATCCTTTTACCTGCAAACCCAAGTGCTGTTCTCTCATCGCTGGCATGACATACTAATTCGTGTTTGAAAAGTTACCCAAGCTTATTTTTGGTCATGTTTTTTTTCTTTTTGTGGTTTTATTGTTGTTGGTTATCTGAACTAGACAAGTATAGAGGCAGGAACTGTTCATCGTTTGCTTATGAGAACAAAACTCTCTAGCCCTGCTGAAGTGCTCAGTAACACTGTACTTAAAAAAGCCCAACGAGATGTGTGTAATATTCTCCATGAGTGATAGTTTTCATTCAATTTGAAAAAAAAAGAATCTGTCTGATTCTGAGAAGCACAGATTCCTTCATGGCTGGAAATGAAGGTTTTGCCCACATTCCAATTTAAAATACTGACAGTTTCTGTTTATTTCTGTTGGGGGGGAAATAGATGGACTAAAATGACATTCTGCATTGATTCATTTTGAATTTACCTTTCTGGCCCTGATCCTTTGACTTTCAACAAGGACCCCAACAGACAAAACTGGCATTTTGGAGCATTCCTGAAAAGACTGGTGATACTCAAATTCTATTCTGATGGTAAGCTATCCTGACAAATAGGGTACATAAATTGTAGATTTAAAAGATACGCTTTGAGCAAGAATTTCAATTGCTTGCAAGGTACAGTTTCAGAAATCTTCTCCTGGCAGTCTCATTTTTGCTAGTGCTTGCAAGATTAATTGTATACAAACTTTTAAAAGTTTGGAGTTTGAATTGAGTTGCATATATGAAACTTATCTACTAACTTTTGAATCTATAAGTTCTGTTAGAAACTTCCATGACGTTGTCATTTCATTAGTTTGACTTTGCCTCCCCTAAACCAGATTTCAGAAACAGATGAAACATAAGAGAAGCACTGTGGATCTCCAGGAGCTTCAGAAGCCCACATTTTTATTCCTTCTATCAAATCACACCCATGTTTTTATTCATTTCCTGCTGTCCTCTGATTTATTTTCCCAAGAATATTGCTTATTACTATAAAGCAATGCTGGACCATTCAGTTACATTTATCCAATTCTTTGGAAAAAGAACAGAAAGCCATTCAAATCCAATATAATGATAATCCCAGGATCTGAGTCTTCTCTTGCTGCAGAAGAACAGGTGGATCTGTGCCCGGTTTCTCTGAATCCAGTAAACTGGATACCTAGGTTGTGGTCTGATTTGCAAATCCTTCTGTCTAAAATCAGTATGCATTTGGAAACTCCTCCACGTTCAGTATCATACAAAACCACTCACTGTAGCACACAAAACATTTCACTTCTGAAATCTGCAGATGTCCACTAATTTGAATTCTGAAGCGACTTCCACATCACGCAGTTGGGTGGGGTGCTGTGTGTGTCAGACAGAACTTGTCCCAGATTTCACAGACCTTTAACATCGCACACAACCAGTGGAACACTTGATCCTGAGCCCAGTGACATGAGGACATCACCCTATGAGAACAGACTTCACTGAATCTCCTATTTTTTAGTAAGCTGGAGCTTCCAAATTCTGTGCACAATCAAGCTCTGGATAATAGCTCCATAAAACTATCGGAGAAGTCAAAGAAAGAGTAGCATGGGCAAGGAACCTATTCAAGCTTAAAGCATCTTGAATTGCACAAGATACTGCTCATAAAATTTGGCATTTTCAGTTCATCATTGATCAGATAGTGATGTATGCAGTATTTAAAACTGATTGTAAATGGCAATACTCCTTATTTTGGTTGCATTTCATCACCAGGCTAGAAGTCATTTGCCTCAGAAAAAATTACAACCTTATAAACAACAATGTCAGTAAAGACGAGCTATGAAGTAGGTTTTATGCCAACATTGATGAAATCTGAGTGTATCTTGGGCAGCACAAACCCCACACCATTCTGGGAACTGTGGTAGGCAAGAATGTTAATTACCTTCCTGGAATTCTAAGGATATAAAGCTGCACCATAAATGTCATCTTACTTTCAGATATAAGGTATATGTGTACAGTCCCCCTGTTTCTTCAGCTTCTACTTATCCATGGAAATACTGTTTTTGTCTTCCTTCTGACACACCCACATCACCCCAGTCTCACGTGTCACTCTCCTGGCTATACTTCTGTCCGTACAGGCTTTGTTGGACACTTTGCTGTCAGGCTGCACAGCTGGCTCTTGTTCAGCTTGCTCTCCATGAAGTCCCCCAGGGCCTCTTCCACAGAACTGCTCCCCAGCCACTCAGTCTTCCCCTTATCTGATCATTTGTCTGATAAGCTCTTGTCCTCGCATTTGTTGCGTGTAGGTAGATTGCTTCCTCTTCCTCAGCACACCACAGAGTCAATGTGGCTGCAGATCTTTGTGGGATTAAGACCTTTGAAAGTAGTCTTTTTGCAAGCACCTACCCACAATCTCCTGGTCTAATTATTAATGGTTTCATTCTGGCTAATGTCTTAA
Source organism: Mohoua ochrocephala (assembly GCA_013398855.1). Taxonomy (NCBI): domain Eukaryota; kingdom Metazoa; phylum Chordata; class Aves; order Passeriformes; family Acanthizidae; genus Mohoua; species Mohoua ochrocephala. The sequence goes on along the minus strand of VZTA01028188.1, from coordinate 249,346 downwards.
CATTAATGCTGCACTCAAAATACTGCTCCATTGCTCACATTTAATTTCCATCACTACTTAGAAAAGATGCTCATTATATTTTTAATATATTTGGGCAGTGGCCAAGTATTAAAAACATAAATGTAAAATGCTAATTGATAAAAACAATTCTTTCCAAAGGGGCAGCTTTTTAATCTAATTACCTCTTTCAATTAGTTTTTATTGCTGATCCTGTGATCATGTGTAATACAACATCCACCCACGGCAGGACTCCCTCAAACCCTCCTAATGACATTCCTTATGGCTGTCCTGTTAATGCCAACAACAACACTGTGTAATGAGTATCAACCAACTTAGCTACAGGCTCTTTTACTCCTACTCTTCTATTTCCTAACTGCAAATTATTATTTGTATATGAGCTGCTTTCAGTGATATCTTTGTCCCTGCCTGTCTCTACCAGAGGCTGCTGCTGGAACATGGATTGTTGCTAAATCAGAGAAGGATGTGGGTGGGTGGGGGAGTGCAGATGCCAAGGGAACGACAATCTCATGGATGCTTATTTCTCAGACAGTTCAGTGGCATGGCTGAGCTTGTTTTTGTGACCCTGCGTGCCATAATGAATGTAGTCCTCTGGTGGAACTGATGAAATGATTAAAAAAATAATAGTTAAAAATAGTCTGTTATTGTGCTTCATTGCTAAGGAGCTATGGAGCTATGGATGCTAAGGAGCATCAAGAAGTCACTGGCTTGAGTCAAAAACTTTTTGCAAGGTCCCTAGCAAGGGTGAAGGTGTTGAAGTGTAAAGAGAAAGGATTGTACAGGTAGAAATTCTGGTGGCAGATGTACAATTATTTCCCATAACCAACTTAGCTGCGTTATCAGAAGTCAGCAGAATGTCAGCAGCTGTGTTCATAACTGTGATCTGGAGCAACTGGTCAGCTGCCTTCTTTGGGTTCCTCTGAATACTTCGATTTTGTTACCACAGTCCATTAGGGGCCTAATTGAATCACTGTAGGTAGAGACAATTGCCCCACTGTGAAGATCTCGGTGTCTAATTCTAACCTGACACCGGCATTTTCCTGCTGTCATCTTCTGGAGGGTGGCCTCCCAGGAGGATGCTCTGAGGTCACCAGGCACACTGACAGACACGCTGCGCAGTGCTCTGCCCATTTACACGGCAATCTGCTGGCTCGAGCCCTGTTCCTCGCTCAGTTTGATGGGCCTCAGTCTCCCAGCTCCCAAGAGTATTCTGAGGATAAGGCAAAGCAATTGCTGTTCTGGGGGAGGGCACTTTCCCTTCTGCCCTCAGCTCTAGCACCCAATATATGAAAAATAACTTACCTTTTGCTTTTTGCGATCACTCCTCTTATGAGTCATTTTTTTACTTTCATCTTCATACACCAAAACAAAGTCAATTCTTCGCTGCCCATCTTTGAAGAACAAGGAGTCAGGCTTATCATCAAAATCCACCTGAAAGGCAGGTGGCATAGGTTAATATGAAGATCTTTACTCACTAGTTCCTTACTTGCTCCCTGTTACACAGTATTTCAGTGAACATAGAAATTTGACATATATCAGCCTTGTGTAACAGGAAGCCCAAAATGACAAAGTTCCACAAAGTAGAATGAAGAAAAAAAATTATCCAGAGGAATTTGTCAGGTCTCTGCATGACATCAAATCAACAGAACTTTGACCTAATTTTCTTCTTTAAAAATGGTACATTAGCTTTTCATAATGAGAGAAGCATTGGGATGCAGCACCAGTACCAAATACTGCATCTGTCTAGTAATTTGTATGCCATCATGGACATATAATTAGATAGTTTGTCTACAAGATTGTTGTTGCCTGATGGGAGTCTCAGAATAAGTGCATTCCCATCTGTTCCCTTACCTGCAGAATTTTAAGCATCTCTGCAATCTCTGCTATTACTAAAGAAAAAAGAAAAGCAGCAGCTTCATGCATGCTTATACCTAAACCCACCACTGCCAAGACAACAAAGAACATGGTCAGAGCAGAGATGAGATCTCCAAACAGACACATATTATGTGGATTTATTTCTCATTTTATCTGCAACATCTCAGCGAGCAAAAAACACGTTGTTGTGTGCCACACATCCATCATGTTATAATAGATGCCAAAATCAAAAGTTTTAATATATCCATAAGCCATTATCTAGTCCCTGGAGGAAAGCAGGATAGATTGTCATATCCACTAATAACATCTTAATGTGTTATTTCATGCGGGAAACGATACAGACACATTGGTGACAGGGAAACCTGAATGCTTGAATAATGATTTTGTAGTTTCTTAGAGTAGTCTGAGGGCAATATCACACAGCCCCCTCCTTTCAGGTAATATACAGCTGTGATGTTATCAGAATCATGCTATGCAATGAGCACCAACCTCGCAGGTACTTGGCCAAATCCGTCCATGCTGTTAATGAAGGCAGTGCCACTGAAGTTGATAGACACCAAAACCCTGAAGTGGCACTCAGCATGGCATTAGGGGGACAGTAAGATCTCCAAAGCTGGCAAGGCTCCCACAGAGAACTGCAGAGGAGCCTTGGCCTCCAGCTGACTGGGCATGGACGGTAGCCAAGACAGGATCAGGTCAAGCAAAATGACACAGACTAATCTCTTGCATTTGTTGGGGACACAGAAAAGATCCCCGGATGTCCCATCCCTGGAATTTCCCTGTCAGTTCAGACCAAATTTCGTGAGACATGCCAGGTCAGGTTTCGGAGCTCTGGGATGTCTGGTCCACAGAAAGGCCATGGAAATGTGGTTATGGTGTAAGAAACCCCTGAAGTGCAGCCTGAAATGGTTGTTCTTCAACTGTGAAGAACTGAAAAGAATGTCAGTCCTCAGTCGGGTGCACCCGAGTTCCAGGGAGCATACAGTGTTTTAGGAACCACGTGTCAGTTTTTCCAAAACAAACTTTCTCATGTTTTTTGCCAAAACCTCTCCCTGTAGATTATTTTGTTACTGTTTATTGGCTGAACCAAAACAGGCAACCAAGATGTGTCTCCCCGTAATTATGACAAAATTTCCATATTTTAAATAAACTCAGGGGAGTTTAAACAATTTTTTTATGTTGCATGTGCAAAGGCTAGGACCTGCTGCAAAGGGGTCCTGTTGACTTAGTTGCTTCAAAAGTCGGAGCAGATTCTTGAATGGAACAGTTTTCTTTGAATGCCACCTGCGTGTTGGGATTTGTGACAAACCTGACAGCAAGCAGCTGCTGACACACATACATGCACATATATACACACTGACATATGGCCAGCATACACACATTCTGTATGTTAGTTTCACAGCCTAGACTAGGATTTAGAGACTACCTAGGCAGTCACCAGATCAACACACAATTGAATACTGTGAATAAAATTTTAGGGAAAAAAAAAAGCATTCAATTTCTAGATGGCATCACCAGACCACAATGACACTGACCATCTCTATCGGCCAAAGCAAGTCACAGGTGTGAATTCCTGAATTCTTGGGAGATGAAGTTGGCATAGTCCCATCAAGAAAGCAGAATTGGCCCTGAAAAGCTGTCCTGCTGAGGACTAGTCATGGGTGTAAAACACAGCCCTGCTGCTATCATTTCCAGTCTCATTTAAAACATAACCACGAAGATTTAATGTAGACAAGATTCCCTGTCGGGAGGAAAGCACCAACAACAGCCAACAGCCCCTGTTGGGAGACATTTTGGGAGGTGCTGGAGCAGCAGCAGAAGGGAGGTGCGGAGAGCAGAGCCCAGCAGGCACAGAGCCCAGCCTGGGAGCTGCTGCTCCCCTCTGGGACCCCAGCAGGCTCTGTCACGCCACGGGCTACAATGGCTCCGTGTTGCAATGCTGGAAACACAAAGACCAAGTCTTGTGGTAATGAATAACAGGGGGAAGGGTTGCCACTACATAAAGCACAAGGTTTTTTAACTGGGCTTTTTCCTCTTTGGAGTCTTAGAAACATCATCATAATAACTTCTGTTTAAAGAAATACAGTTTAGTTGTCAAAGTCAAGGACTTGAAAGCATAAAAGTAGTAATAGCTTTTTATTCCCTACAGCTTTTAGCACTTTTTCTGATATGACCTGTCCTCAGGATAGAGAAGAAAGACATGGGAAAGAGCAAGTATCAAATCAAGATTTAATAAAAGAAGATTTGATCATAATTGGTGTTTGCGTAATTTCACTGAATAATTTTCCTTTAAATGTAGTCTTTCTTAAGATTAAAAAAGCAGTGACAACTGGATAATCAATATTAATTTATTATATTAAAAACTATACCTACAATAGTTATAAAAAACCTATTTCTAAAATAAAATATGCCTGTTAACCAGCATTCTGATGAATTGACTTACATATGTGTTGTCATTCACATGTGTATAACTGTTATTGTATACATACACCTTTCTCTCTCTCTCTCTCTCACTCACACTATGCACATATAAATTGAATAGAGCTGAAAAATTAATAAATATTTATATTTATGAATCCAGATGCATGAATCCAGATACACAGAAGTTCATACCTATGCAGCTAACTTCTTACATGTAATCTCCATTGCTTTTAGTCACAAGGGCATTGTTCAGCTGACCTTTCCATTGACACTTTATATATCAGTAAGATAATAAAGAATCAACTCATTAAGCCTGAATATGTAAGAGATGAAGATTAAGACCCACTCAAATAGATTGTTATGTAGCATTAAATACTGCTCAATTAAAATTAAGAAGTAAAATGCAAAAGAGAAGGTAATAGCCAAGTTTCCAACAGCCACATTAACTTACATGTGTGGTGTATTTTGTAATCCCTACTGGATAGCTGGTAATGAAAAATCATATATTATTCAGCATAACTACCCAGGGAAAAACAGGACTGGAAACCAAAAAGATGTGGTGTACTTTGAAGTTAGCAATTCCTCTGAGACAATGTTTGTTTTGGGGTTTTTACAATATGTAATATTATTTGACAGTTTTACAAATGTTACCATCATACCAATGCACACAAGCTTGCGTGCATAGGCACGTAAATTAATGGGGCTGAAATTTCAACACATAATTTTTTAAAGTATCAGTAGCAAATGAGAACCCCAAATAATGAACAGGCCCATTGACACCTCTTTGTTTTGGAAGAAACGAACACAGGTCTATTTACTGCACTGTCTAATTTTTTTAGCCTTGGCATAATCACATTTTTAAGTACTGATGGAGGCAATCAGTTGTGCACTCTAATGCTTTAATAATACTCTAATGAACAGCAGGTTGATATTGATTAACACCATTAATAAATAAAAAATATAATATATATAGCTGTGAAATACTAATTACACTTTGCACACGACCTGCAGCCTTTCATAACTCTCCAAGTGCTGTACAACCAACTGCTTGCCTACCAGTGGGAAACAGGGAACTATTAGTTGCTTTATTAACAGAAGATATCTGAGGGAGAGAAGGACCTGGCCACGAATAAAGTTTTTTGCAATGCTGAGGTTACACTTACAGGGGCTAGCCTAGAGGCAGCATGGCCACGTCCATGTGGGTGTACCTCTGTGTTTCATTTCAGAACAGGCCAGATCAGGTGGGCATCAGAGGCTCTTCACTCCAGGGAACGAGACTGGAGGAGCCTGCGGTAACAAAAAGCCCAGAAATGTGTGTAATGCAGACACCACCTCCTCAGCACCAAATGTTTTTTCCACAGACCCACTGCTTGGGCCCTCACTGCCAGCAGATGCACACACAGGTTGTGGAATCCTGCGGGAGCTGGGAAGTGCTGCACTGATGTAGTCACACTGAAGGTGCTGGCCATAAGCAGTCCTCTGCCATGCACTCCCCCTTCCTTCCACACTGTATCTCCCTGCTCCCTGAGCGTGTCCCCCTGTGGCCACCTCAGCAGAGGAATAAGGAGCTTCCTGCACTCTGGTAATCCAGCACAAGCCGTCACCAGCCGACAGCACTGGCTCTCCCAGGCCCCGGGACACAGCAGCACTTGGAAAAGGGTCAAGTGGGACACAGATAGAAGCTCGCCTCAGCACACAAGGCTGAGGGAACTGGTTGGGCTTCAAATGCCCACATCATGGAAGGCCCTCTCAACCCCTTCACTCAGAGTTCCTCAGGAGGGAGACTTCTGTGTGCCCCTCCACACATATAACCGGGCTCACTGGTATCCAAGGGGAGCTGCGGTGTCTCACTCTCGAGAGCTGCTCCTGTAGTCATGGCTACATGTGATGTCTGCAGTCGATTAAAGGAGAACACGCAGGCGGAGAGCTCCTTCAGCAACAGCAATGTTCCAGGGAGGAAAAATGGTCGCATTACCGAGAAACCTGCCTCACTTTTCCAGGCTTCTCTAGGCATGATATAGTTAAGCATTCAGTGGGAATAATGGTGGGAAGGGCAGCACTGAGACAAGCATGAAGAGAAATATGTGCACAGGAATTGCAGCTATTTATTGTTTACTATACCCTGAACAAGCACAGTATTGTAAACTGGATTTTTTAAATAACAAGAGATTCTGCAGGAATGATTTATCTAACTGGAAAGATAAAAGAAGTGCTTTCTTTTGCCTGCAAGAGCCTTTGGTGTGACTGTCAATAGCTCCAAATGTAATCGTTACTGGAGGGATAAACTTCTTGTCTGCAACCTCACATAATTTCGAGATATGCTTCAAAATAGCTTTCTGCAGCATGCCAGGGAATAAATCAGAACTGGGAAAGAAGACAGCAGAGCAGAGCCTGTGTAACATTGCCTCTGCTGATAGGCACCTGCAAAAAATCCTCCCACCGGGGCACAGAGACAGGCACATGGGGGATCTGCAGGTTGCACTTCAGTTGTGGGTTTAACGAAGGGGAAAATTTCAGAGTGCCTAATTAGGAGCACAGTTATTTCTCTCTACCTGCCTCAGGAAACTTCAAAACAAGTAAATAAAAAGAAAACAAACTGTATTACCAGGGTATCAGGAAACATAATTATTTATAAAGGACTTTGAGATCATCTGAAGAAAATGTTACAGAAATACAAAGTTCTTCTTACTATCACAGCCATATAAAAAGATTTTTTATTGCTTTAGGTTCTGAGTAACCAATAGAGACAACTTTCTGACATTAAGACCAGCACAAGCATTTATTTCTGGATGATATTGATATATATATATAAGAGAGTACTGGAAGATGTAAGTTTATTTGCATATTGCATAATAATGTCGGTCTGTCTCTGGAGGGCCATAAAACTGTTGTGCCTTTAACATTTTCCTGTATTACTCATATTTGTTAATAACAACGGAGGACTGTTTTAGTTCTCTTTTTAGCAATAATGCGAATATTAGCAAGCACTTCATCAGAAGAAGGGGTTTTTTTCATTTCCTCAACACGTAAAGGAATTTTAGCTATGTAAAAAACTGAAATGAACTGAGACTAAAGTAGAAAAAATACGGGGTGTCATTATAGCCATGCATTTCTGTCAGCAGAAAGCAGCTGGTAACCGGCCAGGCATTGGGATGCCTTGTCCCCTGAGCTAAGTTTGGACCAGACACCCACTTGACTTCCTGTCTGAGCGTCAGGTCGCTGCTGGCTGCAGGAGGAATTCCAGTCACTCCTGATTAGAGAGAGACCAAACAGCCTTACTTTTAAAGAAAATGAAGAAAGTGCTCACTGAAAACCTGCTTTTCAGCAACTTCCCTCTTTCTTGGGATGCAAGAGCTAGGAAATTCACTCTTTTAACTTCCCAGAAGCCTACTTGCTGAAGAAATTTTATGTGAGAGGCAGCAGTAACAGAAAGTTTGAAGAAGTTAACCTCCTCTCAGCAGATATTCACTCTCAAAAAAAAATCTTATTGTTACATGCAAATTCAAATTATCTACCAATAAAGCAGATAAGATGCAAAATGAAACATGAGCTGGAAAAGCCTTGAATTAATGCTGTCTGTGCAGTCTTGTCTTCCTTGTTGTGTATGATACATGATCAAATTATAGCATCACATGCCATATTTCTATGCTCCTTGCAGTAGTAATGGAATACTCCTTATTATCTTCTTTATATAATGTCTTTTTTTGTTTCTTTGGTTTTTTGTTTGTTTTTTTTTCTTGTTACTCCTCATCTAAATAGCTCAAATGCTTAAAATAGGGATTTCCTTCTGCCTTTGGTATTCTCCTCATAGAATCTCAGTGTTCTGCAAATCTTGTGAAATTTAATTTTAAAAGATCCCCCCAGAAGAGAAAGTAAGAGTATAACTCTCATTTTAATGGTGATCACATAAGGCATCTAAAAATCTATGCCAAAACCTGTACACTGTCTCCCAAACTTGGAGTTACAGCTTTGTACACCAGGACACTGACATCTTTCCAGAGAGCTCAGCAATTCCCTCTCTTCAAAGAGCAATACACTTGATTCCAGGTCCATACGTCACTCTCTTGAACTAATGCAAACAGGGTCATGGAGGATCTCCTCTGGCACTCAGGGAAAAAAAGCTTGCTGTGACTTCACAAGTCTCGCACAGAAATCCTATAGCAGGGGTTGTCCAATTATCTAGGACCGAACTCAGTTTTTCTAGTGGTAAGAGCCTTTCATTCCTTTGCAGCAATTTCCTGCCACATTTAAAGCTTGCTGAACTACCACAAACAATATCCTCACAGATTTTGGGCTTTTTTGGAGATAATTGTCCTATTCATGTGCCAGATGAGGCAGGGATCTTGCGGCAAACTTAGCATACGATCCTGTAATTAGAGAAAGCACCATAAGAAGTACGGGACTGCTTCTATTAGCCAATAATTTACTCACTTTTGGCTCCTCAGAACAACTTGCAAAATCAAATCAAATTTCCAGAACACCTCCGGCTGCAACGCATGATCTAAGTTTAGACAAAAGGCACAGTACTTCCCTTCTATTCAACCATTTCACGTTATGCTTCCTCTTCAGTTTCTGTTTCTAGCTACAATTAGCCCTAATTCACTTAGCAGGCAGGTTTTGTAGATCTCAATTCTATCTTTCTGGCTCCTCCAACCCACTGAAATATCTAGTGATCAACAAGGAGGACGTGACACAGAAGGAGCAGTGCAGAGATGCTGCCAAAACTGAGAAGAAACTACAGTTGCTGGTAAACATGAGTAACCAAAAATAAAAATTGATTTTGGCCATCAATTTTCAGTAGAAATAAAAATAAATTCTACCAAGACTGCTCAGAGGAGACTGTCCTAACTGCAAGGTATATGACATTCCAGCTATTTTGATGTTAGTTCACTTCATAGAAATACATAAAAAAAAATTCGATGAACCACAAGGAGACTCTAAGAAGGATTTTTATAACATCCAAGTCTGGGCACTCAGTTGGGAGATGGAAGCTCTTGGTTGCACCTCATGCTTCAAAAGTGTTTAAACAGCTTCAAATGAACACCCTGCTGAAAAACACAGAGGCAGGGGAGGCGAGGGTATCCACGTCCCAGAAGGAAACTCATTTCTGGTTACTTTGGGTATTGGTTTCCTATGAGATCTGAGTCAGGGGTTCTTGAGCTAGAGCCAGCAGCCCGTTAGCTGCAGAAAATCTTAGGTGAGCTGGGAACCTTGAACTTTGGACAAAGGGAATGGACACCTCTAGGTCTTTTTCCTTCCTGTCAGTTCAGTCTCTGGAGTAAGGAAATTCTTGGTGTCTCCAAGCTTTCTGTAAAAATGAATCCTGAACTCACATGTCAGTGTACTAATACTCGGGTGTGTGTGAATTTACAGGGTATGTGCATTTATATGTAGGGTGTGTTCAGAACTAATTATTCTTGTATGCACACAGAGAAATCCTATACATTTGTGAACAAAATTACATAGAGAGAGGAGGTCTACGTGTATGTATCAGCTTATAGTGAGTTTATATTGGCCACTTCTAACTGAGTTGAGAGCCTGTGACAACCTGTACATTCAGATCTGAGTCGATGACTTCAGGTGCTTTTAGGGAAATGGGGATAACAGCAACTCAGATTTAATCACACAGATGAACTGCGTGTGCTGCAAATGCAAAGGAATGCTAGTCTTCTGGAACAGCTACTGGACTGCTGCATATCTACAAGAGAAAATCTTACAGGTAGTCACAGTTGAAGTAAACAGGTACCCACCCATTCAGGAGTATGAAGGTTTTGCTGGTCTGGCACAGTTCCGTAAGTGGGAATAATCACCTGGTTCAGTTCCAAGACTAAAATGAAACATAAAAAAACATTTTTAGCATTTTTTGTGGTATGGGTTTTTTATGGGATTATTGGTTTAAATTTTTTTATTAATGCTTTGTGGAGACGACAATTTATTGCACTCATTTAGTGTTTCAGAAATGGAATGATTGTGCCTCACACTTCAGTTACAATCAGCAGGTGGCAAGAGAGTGAAATACCAGGATGACAAGGTAATGCTAGGAGAGCCTTCTGACAGTGATGCATCCCTACAGTGACGCAAACAGTATCCCTTTACTAGTATTCTACTAGTTATTTAGTGTTTCAGAAACTCTATGGACATTGTAGCAGAAGTTTCTTTTTCAATGAACAAGGGTACCAGAACTGGCTCCAGCTGCACAAATAACCCTGGCTCATGCTGGCTGTACTTGTCAGGCAAGAGCAAATAACAGCAGCAAAGAATTCTTCACAAGGCTTGGAATGGGTGTCATGCAGGCAGTGATACTGTAACATCACTCAATTACACATAACCTAAAAACACACCTACAACTTCAGTGTGTATTAATCTCTCAGCTACTCCTCACCCATTTCATCAATACCTGTTAAAAATGCACAACCTGTAAACTGAGTTGGTTTCCTGAAAATACAACATAAACTAAAAATGACCTTGTCAAATATGCTACTGCATGAAGCCATTATCAGGCACACTGGGAATACTGGCTACCAAATCAAGCACCGGATAACACGCAAATTCATCCTAACAAAGCTACTGGAAAAAAGTTACAGAAGCTCTACAATTGCTGCAAGGTATCTGGTTTTGTTTCTTCACAACTATTTTTGTGTCTTAAGAAGAAGTCAGATAACATCCTGAGGCTGAAGATAACATCAAGTAGCTGAAGGGAGCAGGCGGCTTCCTGCCTATGCATGGCTGGCAGATGGATCCCATCTGTTATTTTTAGATCCTTAAAGCTGAGCCGTATCTTAGTTAAGTCTGTGCTGCACTGAGGAAGGGTCATGGATAACACAGGTACCTAAATGCCAGTGTTGTCCGGAAAGGATAGCCTCAACCTACCAAAAAATACTGTAATACTAAAAGAAGATCTCCAAACTCTAAAATGATCTAATCTACAGTACTTTTAGAATAGCTAAACACCCATTAGATACAAAGCCAGGATGAACACAACTGATATGCCTAATTTTGGTTTGGTTTAGTTTAGCTTTTGTTTGTTTGGTTTTGGATTTTTTTGGCTTAAAAACTTCATTGATAAATGGCCAAATTTTCAAGACATTTTAAGAAGCTTTTTTTTTCACTGATGATGCTCATTTATCCCAGCTGAAGATATGTCAAAACACTTGGGAAAAAAACACAACAAGATTACAAATCAATAGAACTCTCTCATGGCCTCTAAGCAGAAAATTCTTGTTTAAATACTCTTTCATAGAGTTTGGTAGGGATTAGTTCCAGGTGGCGTTGTCAGTTTCCAGATCTCTGCTCTGGTGATCGTATATGCTCCAGGGAGAAGACAAAAGCAAGTCCATGAATCTTTTCTGAAATATTAGAGCCATAACCCAAAGGTCTGCCCAGCTGAATAATCAAGGTCTGTGAGCTCTCAACAACATTAAGATCTTCAGAAACATTTCCCAGCATTTAAAAAAAAGAGACGGAAAATGTGGACTAGTGCAGCATTCAAACATCGCATGGTGAGACAATAATGTGAGGGCTCAGAAAACACAAGCACCTCTCAGCAGCTGCTGAAAAATTGCTGAACATGTGCATCATTATGGTTTAATGGATTCAGCCTAGACTAGGATGAGAAGGGGAAATATATATTCTCAATGTCAGTGTAATGGACATCTCCCTACATTTTCTTCATGCTTTATTCTCTGTCCGGACACAAAGATATCCAGATGCAAAGTATTTCTGAACACCCACAGAAGAAGGAATGCTTCTGCCCACACGTAATGGGCAGAGGGAAGTAGAAATATAAGCATCTTGCTTTGAAAGATAAACCTTTGCTCTGAAACTCTGTGTGCCATTACACAAAACATGCAGGTGTGGACACAGACATGAAGACTTTCAGCCACTGAACTGCAGAATCAGGAGTTAAAGTGGCCTTTTTGCGAAATAACCCCACCCCCATCATTGGTCCTATCTAGAAAACCTTTCAGACAGAACTGAAGCTGGAAACATGGCATTCACAGGAAGAACTCCAGTTCTCCCAAACCCTGATGGATCTGGGGCTGGTCAGAAACATCCTTGTGAAATTTGTATGTGAGTACAATTTGCTTCTGCACCAGCGTCTCTGGCCAGAATACCTTCCTCCTGAAATGGTGAATGTCACAGAAACTTTATAACTGTATCAATATTTAGCATCTTAACATATTTGTACTTGAAATACTGCTCAGTAGAATACCTGGGTCATTGTTCCGATGGAAAAACTTATGTAAAAGGGACCTGCCCCTCTCACCTCTTAGGAGACAATAGCTCAGAACTTCTCTCAAGTTAATTACAGATTAATATTCATGTGAAGCCAAAAATACAAAGCCTTGACACTACCTGAATGCGTACTTAGATAAGATTTGTTCTGACAGTGGTTTGCAAGGGCAGCTGTGCCAAGTTTTTATCTGGAAAAGACCATTCTAGTCTCTCAGAAATACAATAACGGCACCTGCAAAATCTCAGCTTTGCCAGAAAAAGCTGCACCCACACAAAGTGCTTTTCATACCCCCAAAATCACTTAATTTATTTCTCCTACCTTCCCTCCAGCATTATGGTAAGGTCAGTTTTAAGTATGGAGGAAAAAAAAAATTGCAGCACAAAAGTTTGGTGCTAGACTCTAAGAAAACTTCCTAACAGAAAGAACAGTAGAAGAGAGTGCCTGGGAAGGCAGGTGAGGTCACGTGAAGTCTTCAACATCCGAGATTATTTAGTACAGGTGAATTAAGTATCCTGGAACAATTTAGGCCATGTTGAATCTGGCATCAACTTTACGAGGTTGGCCTAGCTGAGCTTTTGAGGTCCTTCCCCACACCCAGTTTCCCCTAAGTCTGGTCACAGTGCTCTCACAGTTATGTCTAAAGGCCACTGTGCTGAGATTTTATATTAAAATAATAGTTCTGCTTACTTATATCTTCTTCAGAAATGTTATCACTCCTGTTAATATTTGAGTCACAGTACATCAAGGCTAGATGTTTGTGTTCTATCACCCAGCCAAGTAAAGCAAAGGAAGTGCAAGGGAAGAAAGAAATCTACTTTGTGCCAGCATACTCTGATTTTAATTGACAATACACCAAGTTCTGTCTTCAAGTAATCCAGGCAACATATGCTTTTGTCAGAGCATTTAACCTAATTTCTTTCTATTGTAGTCGTAGTTCTGAGTGTCTGCTCAATGATACCGATTGGTCTTTGATCTAGTCCTCTCAAAAGATGCTGTTGTAAAAATTTTGAAAATGTGCAAACTACTTTACAAGAACATTTTGGTGGTACTTGAGCTGCCAATTTATCAGTGGTATTTCCAGCTGCCTGGAGATTGCTCTTCAATGCAGGACACTGAACTGAGCTGTCAGCATCTCACACCTTATCTCAAATATGCCTACACAGAAGTACTGAGAGGTCTGTGTTAATCCCACACTACTTCTTTATAACCTATGTATATCCCATTCTTTTGCCCAGGCCATGGGAGATGAATCCTGCTGTTTATCCTACCAGTGATTTATTTTATGAGTTTTCTCTACAGCTTTGCTTTCTCACAGGTGAGCCAGAATTTCTGACTGGATTGAACAAAGACCCAAAAAATTCCTTGACAGCCAATGCAGAGTGTACGGTCTTTTCAGTAGTTAATTGATACTGACAGTGAATGGTTTTGTAAGTTCAGTGACTTCTCATTGAATAATTCAAATTTAAAGGCTTTAATGAACTTCACTACTAGCAATCTCTACCTATTACTATAGGTGAGAGGCTGTGGCCTACTGATAGACATGGAAGCTGCTCTTCCTTTGTAAGACATATAAAGAAGAATTAAATATAAAGATTTAAACCTTTCCTTGGGGTCCGAATAGTGAAATAATGGAAGCTGTCCAAAGCACATGCAGTAGGGATGAAACAGGTTTTTATGAATCTGTAAATTAAAGAGGACCGAGAATGCAAAAAAAAAGCAGCATCCAGAAGTGAAAAAAGATGCCGTTAAAAAAACATTAATGACAAGAAAACCACAAAAATGTTGGATAAAATGATGTTTGAAAAGACCACTGGGCTTGGTCTGTAACAAGGACATTGTCAAACATGGCTGAAGATGCCAATCTTTTTGTGACAAAGAAATTCTATCTATTTGCTACCATTGATTTCCCCTCAAATGAAAATAGTCAGAGGTGAAAAAGAGCAGCAGCACTCTTTGGGCTCGTAAATCACCTGCATTAACCCAAATTAATAGGCACCAAATTATTCTGAGAAGTCAAGAAAGACGATTTTACAACACTAAACTCATAGTACCTGGTATTTAACAAGCCTGTGAGACATTGCTAAGGACAAGATCTCAGCCCTGGCACTGAACATGGTATCTCATGAGCAACCAAGAATGCAAAGGATAAAAGGGACATCTGGAATCCTCAGGCTTTGCTGCTTTGCTGCTTTGCTATGGAGATCACATCACCTCTCACCTCCCTCAGAGTATTTTGTGAGAGTGCTGACTGTCTCTCACAGAAGTTTTATACAGTGTAAGCCCCAAATCCTCTTCTTACAGGGAGAAAAATAAGTTAAAAGAACATCATGCTCTCCTAAGTGCTCAAGAACATCTGCTGAGCCCCTCAGTGGGACTTGCCCGCAGCATGGAGTTCCTCCTCCCCAAAGAGGGAAGTTTACAGGGTGGTTACAGAAAATGAGATGTTGCAAAGCCAGAGGCAGTGCTGGCGCACGGCAACTGGTCTGCAGCACCTGGCTGCACGCACGGTGCTGCCCACAGCAGTGCAGGGGGAAAGCAGGGGAGGAATGGGCAGCAGGCATTTACTGAAGGAGAACACCGAGTAGATGATGTTTCAAACCCCCATTCAAGCTTCACTCACAGCCCTGCCCTCACGTAGCCGCGCCTGAGGCAACAGCATTCACTGCACACAGAAATGTGCGAACATTGTGTGCACAACTAGACACGCTCAGGTCGTTTAGGCGTCCAATAGATTGCAAAGAAAATTAGTATAATAACAAAATACCTCACTGACTGGAAAATATCAGGAAATATTTACATGCAATTTTTATCTGAATTGGCACATTTCCTGACACGCTTGACAGCACTGTCACCACATTAGAAAAGAAAAAAGTGATTAGTAAAGTCTATGTGTTCTAATGAAAATCAAATGAGACTCAAAGAACTGGATGGAGTCAGATTGTTCCCATCTGCTGGGATAAACAAGATCCAAAGACTGTGGTCTTTGTCCAGATGCTAATTTTTCCTGACTAGTTGTGCTCTGGAATATGGTCTTCTCTCCATGTACATATGAGAGCAAACACGATAAATACAAATTATCAGTGGTTTCACCTCATTCCACCAAAACGCTATTGGTTTGCATTTAGTAGCATTCATTCTGTTAAGTTCTGTGATTAGAATGTGTTTAAATTAGTTTTATTTCATACCCGTAGACCTCATTTGAAGAATACATGCTACTAAACCCCACATTTTTCACTTTCAGAAAAAATATGTATTTGAAGTGAAATTGAATTAGTTCTATATCAAACTTTGCTTTATAACTTATTATTTATAGTTAATGAGAGATCTACACAGCTGCCTTCCATGTGAAAGTCTTGTTCTCTTCTTAGGGTCACCTGCAGTCTTACAGCACGTGAGAAAAATGGTGACAATTAGTAATGTTAAAACGTAGTAATGCCAAAATGGCTTTCCAGCTGTCAATAAATTACATACTTTGTGTGCTCACACAGTGCTGATCTGCAGGTATCGTCAACCCAAAAACCTAATCTATGCCACATAATAAGAAAAACATTGATTTTCATTTCAGAAGCCCAAGGAAACCTAATAATGAAGCTATAGCTGCTGAAGCACAAAGGAAGTGAAATGGCTGTCTTGGAAGATGATTCTTTCTTGTTTGAAAGACTATTTCCATTAAGTTATCTTCTTTTACAGCTGTGCAAACAAAGGATGGGAACATGTGGAATGACTTTCAAAAATAAATGCTCTTTCATGGCTAACCCTAAACAGGAAAACATTCAGTTGGGAATATAATAGAGGGCATTGCAAGTCTGAGTCAGGGTAGTTCACCAAAAATAATAAAGCAAATAGCAGGCAGTTATAAAAACAAGAAATTTGATTTTGTGGCAATGATTCTGCTGATAGCAGTACGTAAAAATTTAAGAGACACTGAATTGGAATGTTTGGGGGTCTCAGTAATTGTCAAAGGGCTCTTATGTGTTCAGAACTCGAAGTGGGCCAATTGCCCAAAACCTGTGGCAAAAATCCTAAAATATTTTAGTGAGACCTGGATTAGCCCCAACCTCAGTTTCAAAAACAAAACACTGGGCTAATGATGTTTTAGTTACAACTCTGTGATTTCAGAGTAATCTGCTGAAAAGCCAATGTTGGCTCCTGTTTCTCACTGCTGCAGCGCACGCCAGAACCAACCTGGCTTCATCCAGTGTCCACCTCCGACTCCAGCTGACTGTAAATCACGGCAGAAATTCAGTTGCTAATTAGAATATTCTAAGTGCTTTTTCTCAAGCTAAACAGTTTACCCACCTTCAGCTGAAATGGCTGTCAGAAAGAATTATTTTGGCTCTCATCTGTCAATAGGCAATTTAAAGATAAACAACCTTTGGTTTTAGAATGTATTAACATGTCTACCTGCTATAATTTTAAACAATATTTGGTATGCTTTTCGCTTGTAAACTGATTGTATGCATAGTAAACACATGGATCGCTTTGTCAAAGTATAAAGCAATGGAATAAAGTGATTAAGTCAGCAGGTTCAGACTGATAATCTTTTCAGGCATTAATCTCAGGTTGGAATATGGGCTTGAATCATTTTCTCTTCTCCACATATGTCTTTTTATAACCTAGTAAGTAACTTAAATATATTAAAGAGATGCAGCAAACAAGCCTTCTTAAATTTTTCAATTAAGGGCTGCTTTGGTTTAATTATATATGGAATCACGTAGAAAACTACTGTAATATTGACTGCCAAATGAGCCTGCTTCATGATTGATTCTGTCACACTCCCACAAACTGAGACATACATCCCTGCAGATTTATTTTCTTTCTTTCACTTTTAAAAATAATGAAAACATTGTCATTCCTGCTGTCAAAAATGCAAGTTCTTCGTTTCTAGAGCTAAGAAAAATAATGACCTCAGTCACATTAAGAACATAAGGCATAAGGGATCAGCTGGGTCATTGAATCCAACACTGGCTTACAAACAACTTTGATTTTTAGCTTTGTTAGAAAGTTCTGAGAGAAAAATTTCTTTACTTGGAATAATCTGTTTTAGTCTGCAAAAGGGATCAAGAAGAACAGGCTGCATTTTTTTCCTGTTGCAGTAAATAAAATCCAGGTGGCAAAGGATGAGATACACTAATTTTAAGAACCCAAAGGGCATAGGACAGATTTGCAGAACATATTAGTCACATAAAGTTACAGATAAATTCTTGCTGATGTATTCAAAAGTGTCCAAGCAGATTGAGAGTTTTGATGCCAAATTATATCAAACACAGCATATGGCCCTTAGTGACCAGAATGAATCAATCAACTTCATTAATCGATACATCAATTTCATTATTATAGTTAATGTTTCCCTTGCTTAATAAATTATTTTAAACGCAAAATGTTTCACAAATGCACTTTTATAAAAGTATACATCATGTTTAAGACACCTAATAAACATGTTTTTCTCTATGGTTTATTAACTCTGCTTACCAACAAGGAGCATGCATATACAAGTTAAGACTAAATAGAAATTATCTATTAGATTAGAAAGAAATTATTCAACAATAAATTAAAAATCAAAGTAAGTGTGAGTTGAGCTGTATACTTGCTGAAATTAATGTGTGACTATGGAATTAAGGAAGACATGTAGGGCCCTAAACCAGGATTTGGGAGTAACAAAAACATTCATTTCCAGGAGCGCAAATTGAAATAATGACTTTGCAACTGCTGGCTAACAGGAATTTCCTGCCTTGCTGTCAGGCACTGTGGGTATTTCCCTGGGGGTTGCCAGGGTCCAGACTGGGTCCAGCCCCTGTGGTGCCCTCAGAACTGTCATTACGCAGTAGAACATGAGGGGTTTACTCTCTTAGCTGCTTTACCAATCACCAAGAAAAACTTCTTTCTCTTAGAAAGCCTTTAAAATAAAAATTCAGGTTACTACATATTACAACCCGTAAATTAAATCAGTAACTGCAATCATTCCTCTTTGGTTAATACAGCTCCAATGAGAGAAACTGGCTTTCAGGGTTCTTCTGAAAAAGAGAAATTTATAGACAAATGTGGCAAGTAAGCAGATCAATAAGACTTCAAACTCAAACTCATGAACACTCAAATAGTCCTGGTTCGAGACTGTTTGTCATTGCAGATCCTCATTTTAAAGACACAAAGGAAAGGAATGGATCCTGGTTTTTCTGTTTCAGAATTTTTTGTGACTACAAAAAAGGTAAAAGGTACACAGTAATACCACTTGACCTAGCACAGGAGATACTGGCAGATTTTAAGGCAAAGGAAATAATTTTTCAGTATAAACCCCAAACTGTTATTCTTTTTCTTCAGGACCCTACCTTGTTTTGTACACAGGATGGGGCTGCAATGACGATGACTCCAGGTCTGTCTAAGTAAAACTTGTCTGTCTAGAGTTTTAACTTATTTTTGCAAAAGACAGATAGCATATAGGTCTGTGGGAAGACTGAAAGGAAGAAAGATTATCTGTTTGTCAAAGAATCTGCATACAGCCTCGGAGAAGTGGCCTGTGTCCCAGCTTCAGGATCTAACATACATGGCACTGAGCAATCTGCTCGAACAAGGTTTGGCCCAGCTTTTCCCAGCAGAGTTTTCAAGCTGCCTGCCCAGGGTGCTACTGCCAGGGAGCTCAGCACTTCCACAGCACAGCTGGGCATTTGTCACTTAGGGAGACAATTTACAAGAGCATGTAGTGACAAGACAAAGAGGAATGGCCTCAAACTGAAAGAAAATATGTTTAGATTACATATTAGAAAAAATCCTCTACTGTGAAGGGGGTGAGGCACCATGGAACAGGTTCCCCAAAGAAGTTGTGGATGTCCCATTCCTGGCTGTGTTCGAGACCAAGCTGGATGGAGCTCTGAGCAACCTGGTCCAGTGGAAGATGTCCCTGACCGTGCCAGAGGGGTTGGAAAAAGATGATCTTTAAGGTTCCTTCCAACCCAAACTGTTCTATGATGATTCTATGAGAAGTATGGTGTGGTATTTTTAATAGCAAAATTGGGAAGTGCTCTTATTTCTGAAAAACGTGTCCCAAAGCTTTTGTCATTGGTGAGCATTTTTTAGACAACTCTGTAAGAAAAGCAGGGAGTTTATCAGCTATGAACCCAGAATGGGATTAAGACCTGACTGTACAAAAGTGGTTGAAAATGAATTATTTCCTTGTGGCCCTGCAGAAGATGCATTCTAGGGTTGCCTGTCAGTGCAATTTGGACCTCCCCGTTCAGCATCTTGTGTTTGTACAACCCATTCAGAAGTGTTTTACCTCCCCCACACATTAGCAATCCCTTCAGCAGCCTGCATTCCTATGACAAGGGCCTGGGTTCCTAAAACTTCATGTCTCCCTAAAAACAGGAGTTAGGCAACCTGACACTCACATCCCTGTTGGATACAGTGTTCAGATGTGATAAAAGCACCATAGAAACACAGAGGACAAAAGGAATGAAAATGTTCTGTGCAATGCTTGGATAATTTGAGTTAAATAAGACCTGGAGCCGTGCTCTTAGTGAGGAAGATAAGAAGAAATCTGCAATTACTACCAGTTTACTGAATGAGGCAGTGGACTGAGAGAAAAAAAGGAACAATGATTGTGTACATGAAAACTGTAACTCGCATTTAAACAAATGGCAGGAAAATGGAAGTTGCCTGGGCAATGTTAATGCTGACACTGCCTAACTTCTAAGTGCTCGACTTCATAACCTCAATGTTAACACATTTTAGCCATAATGTATTATTAGCTGCAACCAATTAGGGATGCTATGGCTCCTGCTGGTAACCAGTAAAATTTGCATTTAAATATGGAGAAAGATTACTGCTGGCTATACTGTATTATTTAATTATACAGTCAGTTTAGAAATGAAATTATATCTGAAGCATTTGAGTGATTCCCTTGAGCAGAAATGATGTAACAATTATTACTGCAATTGGCATGAGGAAACTTTGCTGAAAGTCTAGAATTTCACCTAATCAGGCAATTTGATTAGTGGTCCATATGTAGGAGCACTCTGTGCTGCTGCAGCGTAATCTCAAAATGCACTGCAAGAAAAGTAATCATAGTAACTGTAGACACTTTTTCTCATGGATCAAATTTATTAAGTTTTAAAAGTCAATTCAAAATAATGTAATTAGTGTAAATTCAGTACCACGATGGAAAAACCCACAACCAACCAGTGTGGTTGTTTTAGCTTATTACAATCACTATGAATACAAATTCTGGCTTCTGCTGAACATTCAACTCATGATGCCCAGCAACTTCAGCTGGGCAAGGTCTGGCAGCTTCATGCCACACAGCCGTGGCTTTGAAGAGACAGAGGTTTCTAAATCACTGTCTGGGAAAAGAGGCATTAACAAGGAGGATGCACGTGTGCACGCAGCTTTCTAATAAGAGTAGTGTGGGCAGGCTGCTGGAAAGTAAGAATACACTCCCTCTGCCTGGCATTGAAAAGTCCACTCTTCAACTAAAGTTAAAAAATAAATGCATATGAAAATACCAACTCAACAAATTTATACACAAATGCATTTGGAAAACATGAAGGCAATAAGAGCAAACTCCAGAGAGAACACAAAAATCTTCCCCTGGACTTTGAGAACACAGAAGTAGAAGGATGTAAGATCCCAACAGCCATTACAGTCCTCTAACAAGACAAGGATGGAAAAAATAAAGTAGATTCCTCTGGAGAAAGAATGACATGCTGAAGGTCCTGGTCATTTCAGTTACTGGTAAAGAGCCCCCACCTTTAGGTGACTGAATGCACAGATCAGGCACTGCACATTTACCAGACTAAGCCTTGAGCTTAGGCAGGGTTGACAATGCTATTAGCTTTCCAAGATAATGCCACCATCAAGCCACACCTTTGGCTGCAATCAGCCTCTTGCTGGGATGGGTGGTGTGTCATCTGGCTTGTAAACCCAGCTGGTGACTTGTCCTTCCTGTCAGATGGGGAGTGAAATGCACTACTGTCTTGTGGCCATTCAGCTGCAGGGCTTAGCACCAGTTCCTGGCTTTTGTCCTTGGGCAGAATGCCTGCTCCCAGCCCCCAGCTTTATGTTACAGGGGAGTCAGTGGCCAACAGCTTGCCTTCTGGGCAGGCTCTTACTGTGCCTTTTCACCAGTGAGTGAACTCTAAGGCTGTTCACTAGTTTTACACAAGGCCAGTGGTCCACCTAGCCCAGCCTCCTGGCCCCAAGAGAATCCAATGGTGCTTTGGGTCAAAACCACCATTCAGTGTTCCGAAGTGCAAGACGAGGGCACAGAGGCAGGGAAGCTCCCACGATACGATCAGACAGAAGCAGTATACATTTTTTTAGATCATCTTAAATACTTTTGAGCCTGCAACTGCTTCTTACACTTCTTGGCTCTGGGACCAGTGAGGAGCAGCAAGTTTTTAATCACCTCCTTTCCATGCGGTGGCACATTAGAAATATTCTCAGATATATTACATAGTACTACAAGCTCTGAGGCAGATGCCAAAGATACCTGAGTAAAAGTATGAACAGTGCTGCCCATGGGACAGCGAGAGCTTTTCGATTGCTTGACATGCAGCAATGTTAATGAAGTATCAGGCGTCTATCTTAAGATTTGTGCTTATAAGCAACCTATATAGAAGGATTATTCCCTGGGTAGTGTCATACTTCAGATTTCAGTATGGTCACCCACCACCATTGCGAACAGGTCTTTCAGAGTAGGAATAGCGGGGCAGCTTTAGACCCAGCAAAGTAAGCACATGATAGTCTGGCATGAAGTGCCATTTCTAGATTTCTCTAGCAATTGCTGCCCCTTCATAGAAGATTAGCCATCCCAGATTGAGTAAATTCACTCTAAGAACTTATCGGGAAAGAATACCCATGAACCTAAAAGTACAAGTCTCCTTTTGCTTGGCACAGAGAATAAAAATACGGGAAATCCGTATTTTGAATATGTATCTCAGGAGAGAGCTAACAGAACTCAGGACTATACTCTAATGATGCTGATGAAAAATGACTAGCACTGAATCTTAGATACCATTCAGCTATAACAAAACCAAGCAGCAAGAATGATAAGGAGGAAAAAGCCAAACCCTTGTTTTCCTCCTATCTCTCCTACACCACAGTGTAATTCCATGAAATTTTAAAAAAAGCCTGCAGAAGAGAAAATGCAAGCTTTGTTTTGGAAAGCACAGAAAGACATTTTACTTTGGTGTCTATAAAGAATGCTGCTAAACTGTTTTACAATGTTATGAACATACCAGATGGCAGTAACACAGGAACAACCACAGGGTTTGCTCATTTTGTGCAACATTATAGAACTCCATGAGAGTACAGCCAGTGCTGAGAGACCCAGTGATAGCCCTCTTCACAAATTCATTTCCACTGAGATTCTAATCCATTTCTTCAAAACTGTGGAAGTAAGAAAATGTAAAGTATCTGTTTTCCAATGAAATAAAACCAAAACCCAACCAGCAGCCTCTAGAGAGCTGTTTTTCATTTAAGCTGAGATAAGAATGCTTACGCATCTCGTTATAACAGTAGGAAAAATGCAAGTGTGATGGGCTGTTAGGAGGTTAGTCATTATCCCTTGATATCAGTATGCTGAGATTTGTTCTGTTTTTGAAGAGGAGACCACAGTGGCTTTACTGCAGATTCCATTTTTTGTGTCAAAGCTAAGAAAAATGACCTTTTGTGTGAATCCAGCTCCTAGACTGTAAGACTAGAAGGTACCAGTGAGGTCATCCAGTCTGATCCCTGAACACAAACTAGAGGATTTTACCTTCAGATTTTCATTTAGTTTAGTATCTGCAAACTGGAGCAATACAGAAACGTGAAACCACTGAATGACTCCTCTATCCCTGCTTGCTCCAGCTTGGCACTTCGGCTGTGCAGTCTGGACCTGAAGAGCATCCTATGCCACTTGTGAGTGACATTTCTCTTCTGCATGAGCCAGATCTGTTCATATGGACTTAAACTTGGCATTCTGAACACCAAGAGAATGACTGGCCCTAAAGGTGACACAAGAAAATGGCGAAGACAATAGTGACGGATATGGAAGAGAACTGAAAGACCCATCACTGAAGGCAAACAGGATTTCTCTGATGTTTGTTTTTGCATGCAAGGTGTTCCTAAGGAACATCCTGATGAGATGAATGGTTAATGGGTTTGTTCAGTGAACTGTACACAGCGAGAGATGCAGAAGCTCTTCTGATGGACACATTTGATCTTAGATCCCTGGATAAACATCTATCCCCAATGCATTTAATTAAACTCTTCCCCATTCAGAGGAAATAAAAATAAAGACAAGGATACACCAAACCACAACTGATAAATGGTGTATTATTACTTATGCTTTCATCATGAATAACTCTGGAAAATAAACAACTGAAAAAAAACCCCACACTGAAAAATACCTACTGAACAGCTACTACTCCCAGCCTCTGGAGACTAAGATTGCAACATTTACATACTTAAATAACTTAACGGGTGCATGGATCCACTTATCTCAAAAGGATCATTCTCATGTTTGTGTTCTCATGTTTGGCTTGTAATCCTTCCCTACATGGACTGGAACATAGAAAGGAGCAGCAGCCTGCTACCTCAGAAGTTTATGCTGTTGTGTGAGAACTGTAGGTGCAGGCTGCAGTTAATTCTGTAAAAATCAGTATTCCTACCACAGCCTGAGACAAGTACGTGAAACGGTGGCAATGTAACAGCTGTCAGAAGCTTGAGTCCAAACCTGAGCCCAAACTCCATAAAATATCATTGGTTTTATGTTCTCTTTCCCTGAGTAATTTCAGAGGAGTTAGTGAGATCTGATCTAAATCAGCTCTGTTAAAACACAGTATTGCTGATATTTTAAGAAGTAGAACGGATGAAACCAGGAAGCAGCACAAGCTGATTATTATTTGTGTGTGAACACTCTCCCTCCTGCCTAGGTCTCACACATGCCCAGAACCTGGCCTGATAAACAGGCATATACTCTGAAGGCTGACTTGCTGTAGGACTGTGACAGAATGCTTTGGAGGGGACTGTAGAGTTTAGCCTCTGGTCAAAAATCTGATAAGCTGCTTTTATACCTCCTCCAGTGCTGAAGGTCCCTGAGGGCCTTCTTGAGTCAGAAGGTGTTTTCTTCGTCGCTTAAAATAATGTGATTTATTTTTGTTTGTTTGCTTTTTATCCCAGATCAACTAACACGAATCAGCTGTCCTTAGGCAGGAAATACAAAGAAGACAAGCCACTTCTGCTTTTGTCATGAGACAGATTTGCCAAGATCAACCTCAAGCATATTGTCAAAACAACTACCCCTTTACAGAGGGAACGAGCACACCCTGCCTTCTGTGTGTTTTACAGGAGGGCAGCCCATGCACAGCAGTTGCCCCAAGCTCCAAATACAGGTTTTTCAGCAGCCAAGCTGATGATCCCTTGGTGTTCCTCACCAATGCCAAGTCTCCAGGCAGCAGCTATGGAGCCTTTTTGCTGGGAGCTGACATGAGTAACCCAATTGTAATTGCAGATGGCTGTTTGGTCAGACTTCAATGCCTATGGATCAATGAGCTATCTCATTACAAATCTTGAGATATATTTATAAAATTATACCCACTGCTATTAAATTTACATGTCTCAAAGGAGATATATTTGAATTTCTGTAATGAGATTCTCAGCATGTTTGCTTTAAAGTATTTCCTACACTCAGCTGTTATACAGTGTGTTTACAGGAGGGTCCCAAAAAGATACTTTTAATTACTTTAAAAACAGTGAAAATATTAAGTTTAAAGTCAAAACCTAGAGGTACTTTTTAGTTTGTGTGTAGGTGCAAAGATTCCTGCCTGGAAGCATTCTTGGTGTTGGACCCAGAGTTTAGAAACAAACAGTACTTTTGTTTCCTAATCAGGAAATACTCTGTAGTTTTAGTAATTGAAGAACTCGTCAGATTTTACTGTGGTGACCAGGGACAGGACCCAAGGGAATGGCCTGAAGTTGTGTCAGGGGAGGTTTAGGTTGGATATTAGGAAAAGGTTCTTCACCCAGAGGGTGGCTGGGCACTGGTACAGGCTCCACAGGGAAGCGGTCACAGCACCAGCCTGACAGAGTCCATTTCAACAATGGTCTCAGGCTCATGGTGTGATTCTTGGGGCTGTCCTGTGCAGGGCTAAGAGCTGGACTCAATAATTCTTGTGGATCCCTTCCAAATTAGCTTGTTCTGTGGTTCTGTGATAAAAGAACTTTGCTGTTCCTGCAAACTCCAATAAACTTACAGAAACACCTGGAGCTCTACTTGCCCGGATTGCATTGCCCTTGAAGCTTTTTCTCTCCTCACTTGGTCATTGGTAAGGAACAAGTCAAAAGATATAATCCAGCATCGACTTTTCTATTCTTCAGGTAATTCTTTAAAAAAAATTTATTACATGTTTAAGTTTTACCAAATATTGTAGGAACTATTGCTGGGTTGTGTCTTAAGCACTGCCATCAGTTTATAGATTAAACTGTGCTTTAGTGCAAAATTCCTCCTTGTGTTTTATAGACAGCAGAATAATTAAATGAATTTAATTATTTTTCCTAGAATAAATCAACATATACAGAGACGATGAAAGATTTAATAGAGATATTCCCTCCATTAGGGACTAATCCTGCTTTTTCTACATTATTTACAAAAATAATGCTATTCCCACTCTAGTCAAAGGGACTGCTCACAAGGGTAAAGTGTGCCTTGCTTGACCTCACCTCTGTTCATTAATGCCTATAAAAACTCCATTAGACTACTTACAGAAAAATACACAGAAAAAGAACACAAATAATCTTACTAATATTGCACACAAACTAATAAAACTCTCTGGCACTGCTAGAGCCCTCTGGATTATCATCTCATCCTTCTTATTATCTCTAACTGCAGTGCCAAACCTACAGCAGGGGAATTATTTTTGCAAATAACTAATGGCATAAAGATAGTAATTTTTTTTTCCTGCTGGATAAATTACCAATGAACACATTGTAATTTTTACTATATATTAAATATATGCATGAAAATGCCACAGATGAATTATTTCAATTCACTGCTCCCATAGCTATATTAATTTAGTCCCTTCTGTAATCCATGTTCCTGATGAACTCAACTGGAAGAAGCCACTGCTTAATGAGTTCCTGACCAGATAAATAGGTGAATAGAATCACAGAACAATGGAATTATAGAATGGCCTGGGTTGGAAGGAACCCTAAAGGTCATTTAGTTCCCAACCCCCCCNATCATCTCCTTCCAATCCCCTGCCATGGACAGGGACGCCTTCCACTAGACAGGTTGTTCAAGGTTCCATCCAGCCTGGCCTTGCACACTCCAAGGGATGTGGCATTCACAACTCCTCTGGGGAACCTGTTCCAGTGCCTCACCACCCTCACAGTAAAGAATTGCTTCTTAACAGCTGCACTGGCCAGCCCTCCCCTTGTGGATACTGTCAAGAGCTCTTCCTCTTTCACTTTTAATTACTTTCTTAGTCTGTACACAGAACTCGACATGTTTTGCTTTCACTTCCATTTCCTTACTCTTTTCATTTCTTCAACACTTCTTATTTTATGAGAACCTTCAGTGAAGACCCTGGTTTGTGCTACATGAGCTCTACACAAGTCCCTCCACTGATCTAAGCTCAAGTCTGGTGCTTATCTCAGGCTTTCCCGAATGACAGTAACAGACCACAGCTTCTCCGTGTGACGGCACGATGTGGCTCTTAACACCTCCACTATGTTAGCACACCCTTGGATTATTAATATCAGTTCCCAGCACCTTTAGCAGGGTGCCACACCACCAATATTTTATAATCACTTCTCATACTTCCCAGCCTGATCTGCAATCCAGATTACATTTCTTAGTTACTATTCCTCCCACAAAGGAAGGAAGAAATCCACGATATTTCACCCACTGAAAAGTCACTAATCTCATCCCTTTCTTGTGACACGAGTCCATTACCATCACCATGCCACAGGAGGTGCAGGGCATCTCAGCACAAGCTCTTCTTGCTCCCACTCTTCCTAGACAGTGAAGATTCCTTATTTGACTGTAATTTCCCAAAATAGTAATGGTTGAGGGACAGGTCATGGGTCTCTGCTGCAGCCATGGAAAAAGAACTAAGATCTTTCAGTCTGAAGAGAAGGCTCTGGGGAAACCTTATTGTGTCAATTTAGTACCAACTGGGGGCCTATAAAACCTGCCTATGGGGACAGGTTTTTTAGTAGCTCCTTCAGAGACAGGACAAGGGGTGATGGTTTTAGGCTAAAAGAGGATAGACTCGGTCTACATATAAGGAACAAGTTTTTAAAAATGAGGTTGGTGGACACACTGGAACAGGTTGCCCAGAGAGGTGGTCGATGCTCTATCCCTGGAAACATTAAAGGTCAGACTGGATGGGGCCCTGAGCAACCTGATCTAGTTGAAAATGGGGCTCATGACAACGGGGTTGGACTAGATGAGCTTTAAAGGTCCTTCCAACTCAAACCATTCTGTGATTCTGTGATCTTCCTCCACCCATGCTAGAAGCCTACAGGACAGACACTCACCATGGGCACTCAAGTTTTCCAGGCATTTAGCCTGCTGCACCAGCTGGTCTCAAACAGCACAGAACACAAGAGAGGTAGTAGCTGTTTCCTGCAGCAGAACACTGCCGCGCAGCTCATTCCGATGGCTGTACTGTAAGCAGTCTCCTATGCAAATATTTAATGTCCCATGATAAATCATATCTAAAAAATGCTGGAGAACCTGACTAACCAGATTAATGGGGCCAGAGGAAATCCCTCTACAAAAAAATGAAAGGAAGGGAAACAGTAAAAGGAAAGCAAAATCTGCTGTTGGTGGCAGTTCTTATAAAACTTAAATTTTTAGTTGTGTCTAAATAATATGGATGAATAGTGGTTTAGATGGAAATTATTTAATGTAAAAACTAAATTGAAGGGCCTTTATACAATATTTTGAAACTAAGCTGCTGTTTCTACCACATGAGGCACAAAAACAATTAAAAGAATGTTTATGGTCCAGCAGACTTGTAACTACACTTCTTGAAGTTCAGTTTGCATTTTAATATATTTTATTCGTTTTCCAATTTGGATCTGGCCCTCATTAAGGATGCTTCAGGATCTCACTTCTCAAGTCCATGTAGGGAACCGTGCCTATATGTCTGCTGCTGTTATCGAATGCTTGAGAATGGGGTAGGTAAGAGGAGAGTAATTCCATTGAATCAAGCAAAAATCTGTTTCAGATGTCTGTATATTCCCTTGGGATGCAATCAAGACACTTCTGTCACAAAGCCTTCAGAGAGATGTAGGATGCCTGAGTAAATCGTGAGGGGCAGAAAGGACAAAAGATCTATGCTCAGATATTTGCATTCTTAGGCTGACTACCAAACACAGTCCATCGTTTGGTGACAGTGTGTATGGCTGCCAGTTTTCATTTACCACAGACACCAGCAATAAGAAGATAAAGTGCACAGTGTCCCTCTCTGCAGCTTTGCACTCCTACCACACCGACACTGAGACTCCCCAGTGAACGATAAGGCCAGAATGCCAAGAAGACTTTGGCTGCTGGTGGTCGTGGCTGGGAATATTCTTTTGGTAGCCAAACCAATTTGTGCTGCTTCGCATGTTTGTGACATTACAGCCTCCAGTTTTCATTTCAACCTCCACATCCATCAGAGCTGAACCACAACATTAGACAACAGCAATGTCCGAGCAGTCTCTCCTCACCGCCAGTGCAGCAGATGAACGCACCCTCTTCAGAGGTGAGACTGTTCCACCTACACTCACACTAAGCCTGAGTATGAATCGAAAACCCCTAAAAATTGCAAGTGATATTAGGCCCTAGTGAATATTTTTAAAATTTCATATTAAAATATATATACCAAATATCCGTTTAATAATATATATTCTGTACACCAATACTTCAGACTGTTAGAAAGGACCATGCCAAAGACATGCACTGTAGCACTACTGACAGTCCACTAAAAACAATCTGATTTTTTCTATTCATCAGGATACAGAGCTCAGCACTTGCATAATATTTCTCTCCTCACCTTTGTTTCTTCAATATAAGAACAGCCCACAAACCAACCCATGGCACCTACTTCAGTGCTGTCCTCCTTGACATTCACACTCTGTTAAATGTATTATCTTGTTAAACATGCAACTGCAGCAGTTCCATATGCTTAAGGCCTGAAGCACCTTTTCTAAAGGTTTTCTCATGTCAAGCACATGATATTTAGTTTTATTATTTGTGCATTATGTAAAAAGCACAGCAATCAGTAACCCCTTTTCCTGGCTACCCCAGTTAATCCCAAACTTAGGCTAATGCTGCTTTCTTTGACGTTTTTAGGGGGTACCAGACTATTTAGTTTATGCCATGTAAAACAAAAGCACACTTGTGTTTGTTTCTTTTTTAAAAATCACAGCAGAAAGCACCCATTTTAGTATCAGATTCCCCTTGGGGTTTGCCACGTGTAGTGGCAAACTAGACTTTAAGTGCACAGCATGCAACCCATCATTTCCTAGGAATCGGCAGGTATGAGGAAATACTAGGATGAAGTGATTTAAATGACAACAACTTTATTGAATGACATAAATGATGACAACTTTATGGGCAACACATAGCTGGGAGGAGTGGCCGACACCCCAGAGTGCTGTGCAGCCCTGCTGAAGGATCTCGACAGGCTGGACAGATGGACAACGAGGAATTGTCTGAAATTCAGCAAAGGCAAAGGCAGGGTCCTGCACCTGGGGAGGAATAACCCCATGCACCAGCACAGGCTTGGGGCTGACCTGCTGGGAAGCAGCTCTGTGGAGAAGGACCTGGGGGTCCCGGTGGACAACAAGCTGTCCATGAGCCAGCAGCGTGACCTTGTGGCCAAGAAGGCCAATGGAGTCCTGGGGTGCAATTAGTAAGAACACTGCCAAGAGGTCCAGAGAGGTGATCCTGCCCCTCTACTCAGCCCTGATGAGGCCACATCTGGAGCGCTGTGCCCAGTTCTGGGCTCCTCAGCACAAGAGAGACATGGAGCTCCTGGAGTGGGTCCCACAGAGGGTAACAAAGATGAACAGGGGAATGGAACATCTCTCTTACAAGGACAGGTTGAGGGACCTGGGCCTGCTCAGGCTCAAGAAGAGATGACTGAGGGGTGACTTCACCAATGTCTATCAGTGTCTGAAGGGAAGGTGTCAAAAGGAGGGAGCCAGGCTCTTCTTGGCTCCAAGCAAAAGGACAAGAGGCCATGGGCAGAAACTGATGCACAGGAAGTTCCACCTGAATATGAGGAAGAACTTCTTTACTGTGCAGGTGACCGAGCACTGGGACAGGTTGCCCAGAGAGGTCGTGGAGTCTTCCTCACTGGAGATATTCAAGATCCATATGGATACAATCCTGCGCAATGCTAGGGTGATCCTGTTTGAGCAGAGAGGTTGGATCAGTGACCCACTGCGGTCCCTTCCAATCTTACCCATTCCGTGATTTTGAGAATTTCCCAGGTGTATAGTAACAGATCTTATTAATAATTATTCTTGAATTACTCTTGAAAGGTCCTTTTGTGTGGAAACACAACATCTGTTACAGCATGTGTACATCTTCCCTTCCATGCCTCTGTCTCTTCAAATTCAAGCTATCTGTACTTAGATATACTGCATAAAGCACAAATCAACTGATATTAGGACAGCTTTTTGTGAGCTTTTGATCGCATTACTGTCAGTAACTGTAACACTACAGACCCCCTGGAGTTCTGTACCATGTAACAAAACTCCAGCTTTTTCCTACATATTGATTTTAACGAGTTTTCTCTTTTACAAATGATAATGCTTGAAAAGTCATTTAAAAAAATCTTGAGTTGTTGAGCACAAAAGTGTAGAGTATTTTTCCTCTTAAAGGAACTTGTGGCTTGTGTAAATAGAGGAAAAATTTCAGGGAATGACTTGTGATAAATATCCACTATAAAATTTATTACTCAGTAACCAGGAAAAGAAACAAAACCATTACTATTAAAGTTGTGCAAACTGCACAAGCTGATATAGCGGCAGATAAGTCCTCCTAGAGTTTGTAGACTTACCTGTAAAATGTACTCATATGTTCAGTACAGCTAAATTCAAAATACAGGAACAAAGAATGCTTTCAAAGTACAGTAAGTTTTTCATGGACAACTGGGAATTCACGTATGGTAAAAACCTTTTAAAATCGATTAAAATTGGGTACATTTGTGAAGGTTGTAAGTTTCCTAAATTCCTGCCTGATTCTCTGATCTCCTCCAGAATTTATGAATTATAAATAGCTGCAAACTGGTAATTATATTGTAATTAAATATTTATATTCTTACCATTTGGTTTTTAGGAGTTTTGCAGAAAAATCATTAAATTAGCATTAAAAAGTGAGTGGTACCAGCAGTGTACTTTCAAATGGAACGATACTTGGCGACAAGGTTACAGTCACTGTGTGGCTTGGATTGTGTGCTCACCTGTGGCCTGGATCCTGCAAAAGTGAAGTGGCAGAAATTCAGGAGATAAAATTACTGAAGTATGAAGAGATGAAGAAATGTATGTAAACCATCAGTGTAGCAGATATAAGAGAAAGGGCATGAAGGCATGAAAAGCAGTTTAGATGTTGACCAGTGCAACAGGCCAGTGTTTCCTGGACCAGTGCAAGTCACAGCTCACCAGGAAGAGTCTCTCACTGCCCCAGTAGCAGCTCAGAATAAATGAGACCATGTCTCTACATTCCTGCTTGCTCCTGCAGGAACGTACACGCACGAGATGTTCGCGCACGAAAACGGTGTCACAAACGGAACACAGGGAGCAGAAACTCTTGGTTCTCAGCTCATCAGACAGCTCATTGCCATCTTCAGAGAGTGGAGAACTGCAATATGCCCCAAACATTTTTAGGCTGATTGCAAGTATGAGAAGCAAAAGAGAAGAAAACCAGGTGCAATAAGAGAGGACTGGGGCAGTTTTACTCACTACTGTAGGTAGACTGAAAAGGAAGAAAGCGTCCTTTCAGAAACAGAACTACTTTTTTAAAAAAAATCTGCTTATAAAGTCTTGCATGTTAAAAAATTATTAGATCTGGCCCTCGCACCTACTACGCCTTTGAAATTTTCCAAGGGTGGGGATTGTATTTAATAAATTGCAGGACAAAGCCACACTTCTCAAAAAATGGAATTTAACTGTTCAGGCTTTCCACTGCCTTTAGAAGACTTTTGTAGAGAATTGCCCATTTCACAGCATCATGAAGGCAAACTAGAATAATGTGGAGGACACTGCTGGCATGGTATATGTTCATATTGGAGTACGGTATATGATATCAGTAATACCTGTAGGGTCATATAAGAAACATCAAGGTATTGAAGCAATTGAATAGGAAAAAATAAAAGCTCTAAGCAGGCAGCATGACTAAATGCGGTACACGCCATGAGGAAACAAGCAGAGAACAGAACAGTGAGCAAAAGTAATGAGGTGAAGAATATCTATGCCTACTCTACACCATTTGCATTACAACATTACCCCTTAGGGCAGGGTTCCAGTTGTACAGTGGGCTGAACAAAACCGGTTGTTTTAGGCTGTGACTCCACAGTTAATGTTGCTTGAATAAACTAGTGCTGTTGTACATTTTTGTTGTAGTTGCTAAAAGTATGTCCTGAACAACAGCATGAAAGTCTTTTCAGAAAGAAGAAAGAATTCAGAAAGAAATTCTCCCTGAATCCTCCTCAGCATATCGACATTGTGCGAGAAGAGAAAGGCTGACATATGAACATCCTTTTCTTGGTCATCTGTAAAGCACGGTCTGGTCACTATTGCAGCAGTGTCAAAAGATGGGAAGACGTACACTCAAGGCTCAAAGAACAACTAGGATATGCTAGGACATTGGAGTAAAACCAAGACCACAAAGAGTAAGCAAGTTGCTAACATATCCCTGTGAAGACAGAAGTATTTCTTGTGGGATGGTTAGTCAGGGTGGATGCCTCTGGATATTGTCTGCATAAGTGAATTTTTCTGGAAAGCATACTCAAGTATTTTGTAAATCCTCAAACGCAAGCAAACCAATTTCGAGATGGTGTGAGGTTTGCACCAGGAAAAGAAAAGCTTTATGATTTATGGAAAAAAAATTATGCCACTGATATAAAAATCCTCTTGAAAACAGTCTGAGTCCAAACGAAAAAGTTTCCCATCTTGTTTAAGCATTGGAAAGAAAAAGTTCCAACTTGTCAAAAAGTCTATCCTTAGGACAAGGTTTTCTTCCTTAAACACAACTCTGACCCAAACAATTCATTTCAAAGCTCTGTGGAACAGGCAGAGCAGCTCTGGTACCTCTCTGTGGGCTGGGACTCTTGAGTACAGCTCTTTCTCTGGACGCCTGCCTAATACTGCTTCTGACATGAGTGGTTTGCTAGCCATCAGTGTGGATAACCAAAACCAACTGCATGCCAAAATGAGACAGATCGCTCCCTTCATGTGCCATGACTACAAACCTCAATATTCCATAATAATGCTTTTCTGATGAGCTATTAACACTTTGGATTGATCCTGAATAGAACTAGAAAGAGTTCAGAAATCCTGCTTACTTCCTGAACCAGCGATGGGGTCCTTGCGAAAAAAGCAGATGCAAGCGGTGCGATAAAACTGGAGGTAAAAGGATGATTTACAAGTTTGTCAGACTTGTAAATTATACCTGTAATTATAGCCAGTATGAAAACCTTAAGACAGTTACACATGCATTTTGCAAGGCAGAGTAGCAAATGTGACAAAGCCAGGTGCTGTGTAACAGGCTTTGCATAACAACTCATGAAATCATCAGTGCACAATTTTTAGGCAATTTGGCCACATAACATGAGTTGTTCCAAACTGTTGTATCTAGTATATGAAGCTCATGATTTGCTGGCTCTGAGAGCTGAAATATCCCCAAGTTGGATAAAGAGTTATGAGTAGGAAACAATTCGGTTTTTCTCTGGGGCGAAGAATGGAAAAGACAGCTGTTGATTAATACATTGCAGTGCTGACCCACCCTTTAAATTCAGGGAGTGGAGTCAAACAATACCTTTGCCTCACTTCATATGGCAAATTGAATTTGTCTTTGGACTATTACTGAAAGTCAAGGGATACTCCCATCTGAAACAAAGGCTAATAATGTTGGAGGAAAGACATTCCCTGCTTTCCACAGACACTGGGTGAGGCTCAAACTTTATACACTTTTGGAAGGAGCTAACTGAGCCTGCCTAATGTGGCAGGCTGTATTTACCATTAACAAGGATTAGTATTTGGAGGCAATTAGAGTATCAGAGAGAGTTAATGTCACTAGAATTTTTTACAAATGCAGAAATTCAGACCCAATATTAAAAAATCATAAAAATTATGTGCTTTTCAGTGAAAACATTCATAACCTTTTGAACAATAATGAGTAGAAACCCTTTTTATTTATAAAATTTGTATATATAGATCCACCTTCTACTTGCTTGTCTAACTGACTTTTGCCTGCATTCCTTAGTCATTAGATTTATTTTAACGAGTTAACTAGAAATAAAAGAGTTTAGAATATCTTGGCTACTGCAGCTGAAAAACAGCTTCTGAACTGAAGTAAATCTGTGTCTCCTCAATGAAATGAACAGACCCCTTCAGTCTGAACCAGCTGAGAAACAACCCTTTTTGGGCTGTTTTCTGGAAATACTTTAATAGAATTCATTCCCACAGTAAATACAATGTCATTGTCCTAGGCTACTGGCATTGGAACAAGACTAACATACACTTTGAATTTAAAACTCTCTGTCCATTTTACTGTCTGCTTTTCTGGCAGACAGATTACGCCTTTTTTTTTTTTCCCCAGCAAAATTACTATCTTTCTTTGCTTTGCCAGTTTTCCCCTTACATTTTACTTTGTTTTGTTGGTTTGTTCGTTCTGAGGGGGAGAGAGTGGTGTCACTGAAAGAGGGTAGGTTTAGATTTGATACTAAGAAAAAATTCTTTACTGTGAGGGTGGTGAGGCACTGGAAGAGGCTGCCCAGAGAATTTGTGGGTGCCTCATCCCTGACTGTGTTTGAGGCCAGGTTGGATGGAGCTATGAGCAATGTGGCCTGCCGGAGGGTGTTCCTGCCCATAGCAGGCATGCTGGAACTGGATGATCTTCCCTGTCCCTCCCTCCCAAGCCGTTCTGTGATTACCCTCCTCTTTAGCTCGGCTGTCAAGCTAAGGCACGCCAGTCAGGCAGCACGGGGAGAGAAGGGATGCCGCGAGCGCCGGGGCGTGCGGAGGCGATCGCATGTTTGCACTTTCCTAAGGACCAAGGCCCCGGGACACGGGTTGTGCCCGTGCTGGGAGATCACTGCAACACCAAAGGTCTCCAGCATCGCACTTACGGCAAAGTGCTGCTTCTGCCCCCTCTCACGCGTTTCCTTCCCGTCAGAGGGAAAGGAACAGGCAAAGTTTTCGGTGCTTCTCTCCCACTGAGCCTCGCCGATGCTACGGAAGCAGGACCACAGCCAGGGCGCTCCATGAGGCAGCCACACCTGGCACACACTCGCCAGCACGGACAGAGACATCCCGTGTTTTCCACGGAAAAAGCATCGGTAGTTTTGGCGGAAG